>WEIS01046909.1:282-15317 GCA_013389965.1 Todus mexicanus
CCTAGGTCATTTCCAGGACATAATCACATGAGACTAGCAATGATTTTAAAACATTCACCCCTACTGCTGGCATGAATTGGCTGCAGTAGGTGCTGTGCTTTACAGATGCTTTTGCCCCTCTGTCCTACATAACAGGATTTCAGGCCATGGGGCAAAACAGATGGTCTTTAGATGTTCTAACTGCCCCTACATGACTTCCTATTTTTCTACTGCCTAGAAGTGAGTAGGAAAACCAAATAGCAAATGCATTTTTTCACAACAGTTGTTCTAGTCTACAGCTGTGTTTAATTAATTACTTGGGTAACTGAGATGGATAGAAGAGCTTTTGAAAGCTGTTGAGAAGAAAGCTGTCTGCAAACTAATTATACTGTTACAATAATCCCTTGGCATTCCTCGGACTTTTCATCCTCTGACTGAGTAATACTGTAGCAAAATATCCAAGGATCCCTTATAGTTTTGAGTAAACAACAGGGAAGAGTGGCAAAGTAAAATAGGACCCCTTTAGGAACAGCTGAAAGTCTTTCAGACAAATCACAAAGAATCAGAGCCCAGGAAAATACACATAGGATATTCAGAGTGTTTCCTCTCCTTCACCCAAAATATTTAAGTTTGCTTTTTGTGTTCTAGGTAGCTGACATGATTCATTTTAATGGAAATACTTAATATTTATAAGAACCATTTGGGAATGTTCCTTGCAACGAGCAGCTCTGTCAAGAGGGGAAAAACATCAGAATGTCACATAGCATTTTGCCCATTTTGCGTAGAAAAGTGTGTATGTGAATACTGAAATACTAATATCACAGAGCCAAATGAAAGATTTTTTCAAGAACTTAATAGTGTGTTTAGCTTTGTTTTTCTCCAGAACAAACTTTTATTGTCCAACATCCCAGATTACACTTCAGAAATTAGACTGGGAGGCAGAAGGGAAATGTGAACTACCTGAATTGGGAAACCCGTAATAACAACAAGATGAGTTGGGTGGTTCTTCTGTAAAATGCTGTGAGACAGACTTCTTTTTCTTTTTGTGCAGAACTCCACATTGCAAATTACTTGTGCAGGAGACACAACACATGAATCACACTATGAAAAGTGAAGCATAAAAATGAAAAAGGTCTTCTACTCTACAGCACCAAAGTGGTTTTATTTTAATATGTTTATCTTATCTTCACATAAGCCTTAGTGAGCTTTCAGCACATGTGTCAGTCCTCAATGCAGCTACTGATTATAAACACACAATACCCCAAGAGACATAAATCTCTTGCAAACGTATCTGAAATAAAGAGCAAATATACAAGGTGAGTAAAATCAGTGCCAGTCAATGCCTAATGGTACGTGTCAGAGCCACTTCTACTAAAAGTCTTCTGTTTGCTGAGCTTCCTTTCAGAAAATTTAAAAAANGAAACCAGGGAAGCTCTTCAGCACAGAAGGTCTCTCTCAGGTCTAAACTGCTACGTGGCTTTGTGCACTTACCCCAGTCAAAATGCCCTTCCCCTTTTCCCAAGAAAAAATAAAAAAAAAAAAAAGAAAAAGAAAAAGAAAAAGTGATAAGAGATTATACTTAGTTAACATCAAGCAGTTATCTTAGTTAAAACATTTTTAATCTTGCTACATACAAAAACAAGTTCATTCAGCATGTTCTCCAGAGTATAACAGGTCTAAATATTAATGGAAACATTATTTCTGATGTTAAGACACAACAGTACAATTATTTGAAATAACACATCAGCTGTTGTGTCTCTAAGCATGGAGGCTATCCCAGAGTAACAAAAACAAAGCTGACAACTCTATAATGCAGTCACACGATGTGGGTTTGAATGGATGTGTCCAAAGTTCTTACATTTTAGCTTTCATATGGATAGTCCTGCTACTATTGCAGATGCAATAGACTTTTCACAAGTGACTCATATTTCAGAGTTGATTATGCAGCAGCCATTTTGATAATGCTCCAGTTGCAGGTAGACAGTAGATAAATATCTTATTTGCGTGGAAGAAGTCTGTGTATGAGCAAGCAGAAAGGAACATTTCCTTTCCAACAGTGTCATGCACTGATAGCCACTGCAGAAACAGCCTGGAGATTTTATCTGCCTGCCAACTACAGAGACTTTTCTACAATACTTCACAGTTCTGCATATCTAGCAAAGACAACATTTTTCCAAACTACAGTTATGCCTGATGCTTTCATTTAGGGCACGTCATTAGTACTCTGGCCAAAAGGAAGTAACTCAACACCAGGTGTCAGCAAAAAGGTCCTTAAAACAGCTTGTCGTTCCAATGCAACGACTTCAAAATCCAGCTGGTGACTTTCTCATTTCTTGATAAACCCTGTTGAGTAGAAGGTGAGCTTGACAGTATTTCTTTTCCCTCTCTGTGCTCCAGCTTTCTGCACAGGCCAGTGGTTTTGGAGAGTTTCTCAGTGGACACTATTAGCACCTGGAGCCCTAGAGATATAGCTCCATCCTACTCGAATCATGTGTGCTCCCAGTCTGCCCCCATGGCACCCTCTGAAGGTGACTTACAACTATCTTCTGAAGTGTCCTAATGGAAATATCCCCTGCTTGGACAGACAGAGACTTTCAGAGCTGCTTTCCATCTCTTGATCCCTTTTGGATTGTGCAAAATGGGATGGAGTATGGGAAGAAATTATAAATGTGCACTGGGTGATGGCTTGTTTTTTCCTCTGATATTTCTTCTGGAATTATATTTTCTTGGTTGAGCCTGACAGCTCAACCCTCTCAAACAAGACACCTGCCAAGTCAGCACCTGGAATCAAAAACTTGTCATGAAAACAGACGAGATTGGGTCTTAGTCCTCTATGGAGAGGTGACCAGCTCTGTTTAACTTGTGTGTTAGGAAGGAAACTTGTCTACAGCCAAGCTAAATGGTGTCGATAATTCAACTACAAATATACAACTTTATACTTTGTGTCATCTTCGTTAGACTAGCCCTTCCAGAGTTTTCAGTAGTCTTTATCTTTGCAGTTCTTAGTTAGGATACAGACATTTAGCAAACACAGACATGCACATTAAAAAATCCCTTCCATAAGGTTTCTTGCTAACATTTAATTTTTCTCAGTTTGAATTTCAATCAGTCCTACTGAGCTCTTGAAAGATCAGTTTCCCATTTAAAGGGGAATAAATGCTGGTCTCTTGATTTCTACGGTCTTTTATACTCTTCTGAATATGAAATAGAAAATGTCTCCCCAATCAAGTGCAGAGTATAATCATAGTACTAATGTGAGCAAGCATGATACCCAGCCTCATTTAAAGTAAAGCAATGTGTAGCTTCTATTTGAGATTTTCACTGCTAGTTACAGCTGAGGTCAACCAACTGAGATATTTGGGAATAACATCAATTAATTCAAGAGATTCCAAGACGACATCTGCTAGACTGTCTCACATGGGATTTGCACACTGAGAATGTTTCACAGTGCACTGGACAGCAAAAGACTTCAGTGGTAGTGTTGTAACAGGTCATTTACACAGAAGAATCCTTCCCTCCCTGCACCCAAAACCCCCAAATATGAGGGAGCAATAAGTAATGGTGAAAATCAAACAAAATGGAGAATTAAAAGAGGAAGGAGAGAATGGCAGACCAGCATGTTTCTATAGTCACATATGTACAGTGTCTAGTGATCCCATAAAAATGTGGAATTTCTGGCATTTATTGTATTTTCTATTGCTTCTCTAAACTGCAAAATGACTGTTGAAATGGGCAATGCAGTAATGGCACTAAAGGTATTGCCCCTGACAGCTCCACCAATGATAATCTCACATAACATTTATTAATAAACTGTATATAATACAACAATGCTTAGTTGATTCGATATGTACCAGGGGGATTTCAGTGTCTTTAGGCTCGCTAATTCACGGATCTCTTGGCTTCCCGTTACTGATTGCACAGCACTCCTGGTGCAGCTGATATTTGGGCAACATTTGTGGTATAATTTAGCTTTCTTTTAGCAAAAATATGGAAACGAGGATGGATTTTACTAGCACATAACCAGTTAGCCCATCGCAACTCAGGGGCTGCTATTTGATGGTCCCTATCCTGTATTATACAACCACCACATGTAGGATTTGATGCAAGATGGTGGTAAATGCCTCTCCAATTAGACAATGTGTGGTGTTATTTAAATTGCTCTGTGCTTGCTGCAGAGAAGACATCATGTAGAAAAATTGAGACTTGTTGTAACTACAGAGTAACATTTATATTTATCTTGGGCAATTGAAATGATTTTTAAAAGCAGTAGCAGCATTCCAGTGCCAGTTGCCTATCATCCTTGCCTTACAGAAAGACCTTGAAATGGAAACAAAAAGGCTTTTTTTCAAAATCACATTTCATAGCACAAAAAGACATACATGAAAGCAGCTGACTTCAGTGGTTTCCCACTTTTGTTAAAAGTATTTTCTGAAAAGTTTTAAAAGGGACTTCTTACTTAATCTCCAGAACTCCTAATTGCTGGGGTCACACTGTGTGTGAAAAGTACAAGCTGATGTCAAAAAAGATTCCTTAAAATAAATAAATATCCCTGTGTAATAATTAAATTGAGCAAGCCATAATTATCTCTAGTGAGTTTTCTTGAGCTTCAGTAGAGATATGCTGAAGTTGAAGTCTTCTCTGTTAAAGCAATCTTTTCGCTTACACTTCATGGAGTGGCAGAAATAGGTCTTGAGGCTGATGGGTCAATTCTGAATCTGTTTTGCTGATGCATGGCCTCGTATAGACTTGTACTATTACTGAGCTGCACTCACCTGGGGAAGAAAAGACTCAGCACGTTGGCTTATTCCTCTTTCCCAAGACCTCACAGAGCTGAGGGACTGGCAGGGTTGCTAGCGCTCATGGTCCTCAAATCAAGGGCCCCAGGAGATCATAGAGTCATAGAATCATTTAAGATGGAAAAGACTTTTAAGATAAAAGACCTTTAACCTAATTCTACCAAGTCCACTGCTAATCCAGGTCCCTAAGCACCATATCTACATGACTCCACCGCTTCCCTGGGCAGTCTGTTGCAGTGCTTGATAAACCCTTCAGTGAAGATATTTTTCATAATATCCAGCCTTAACCTCCCCTGGTGTCACTTGAGGTTATTTTCACTTGTTCTATTGCTTGTTACCTGGGAGAAGAAACCAGCACTCGTGTCTCTACAACCTCCTTTCAGATAGTTGTAGAGAGTGATAAGGTCTCTCTCCCCTCAGCCTCCTTTTCTTCACACTAAATAGCCCCACTTGCCTCAGCAGCGTCTCATAAAACTTGTTCTTTAAATGCAAGATGTCTCCAAATTGACCATTGTCTGGGGATGATGATAGCTGGGCAAGGGAGCAGCTCCCTATTGGAGCGGGAGTGCAGTGGTGTGCAGGCACCTCCCCTTGCCTGGGTGACTGCAGGGATGCAGAAGCTTCTCAGAACCTCTGTGAAGATCATCCTTTACTGCTGTGGTTTCTTTGGCATCAGGCTCTCTCTCTGTTCCTTAAAAAAGTTTAAATGCTGCACAGTGAACATGGGCATCAGCTCTGACACTTCCCAAAATTTAATCCTAATGATGATCCAGGCTTTGGCCTGAGGACACCTCTGTTGAAGGTAGAGAGTCCTCTGAACCTGTCTATGTGCAAGTGGGCTCTGACAGGAACTCCCACAGAAGTGATCCATGAAGACTTTGTTTTGTTTTAGGTAGCTCAAGTGAGCGAAAATCATTTGCTTAGGGTTACTGTAACCACCAGTGCATTACTTCACATAATCTAAACAGAGCTTCAGGCACGCTTTATCTATCATTCCCTGAAAGAGAGAGGCTGAGTTAATGCTCTTTGACAAATATTAGGTTTCTCAGGCAGTCCCAGTGCTGCCTTCCACATTTCCTGACCTGCTTTGATTAGATATATAAACAGCATGAATAAAACACAGGTCCAGGTCAGGTTTTGCTGTTGTAAATGAACGATAACGATACCATAAAGGCTCATCAACACCCCAGCACTCTCTGTGTGACACCAAGCAGTAGGGAGATCAGATTCCTTCTAGTTCTGTAACTTAGCAAATGGCTACGACTTATAACAGTGTTTTAATATCTCCCTGGGCTCTGATGAAAGGAAGAGAGAAGGTGTCACACCTCGGGATGATTGTCTGCAGAGGGTGAGGCCAATGTTCAGCAGCGAGTATCACTCACAAGGTGGCTGGAGAAGCCCTGGAGGAGAGTAAGGAAGGCACACCCATTGATGGACTTCTGACTGTGGATTTGCTAATGCTCTCCTCCAAATCTAACATTAATGTCAGGAATCCAACATTAACGTCAGGGATAGGGCTTGGAGCTGATACCAAAGAGGGAAAGCTCCATCTCATCTGTGTTGCCTTTGTTACAAGGCATATGTCAAGTGAGCCTCTTGGCCTTACAACCTCTGTAATAGATGATTGCGTGGGCTAAATTTGCCTTAAAAACACACAAAGCCTCAAATGTATTTATTAATGAGCTCTAAGTGGGACCATAGCCACATCTCTGGGCATGTGTACAAAGAAAATAATTGAAAGAAAATTGGAACTCTTCTTTCCAAACACAAAACCTCCTACATCCATCAAAATGTAATTCCCCTAAAATTAGTCCTCACTGCTTGCTTTCTTAGAAAGAAGCATTACAGAGCAACTTGGAAGTCAGAAAACAATGTATGAGACACTCTTTACTGTATTGCTAATCCAAAGGGTTCAGAGATTAACCAAGCTGGCAGGAATAACAAAACAGTTTTCTCTCTCTGATTTCCCCTATACAATCATGCTAAAACATTGCCCAAAGGTTTAAGACAGCGCTCTGGAGAGGTGGGTTTGTGTCCTGTCTTCAGATCTTCACTCATTTGTTTGAGCAGGAGATGAGTGACTCCACCTTCCCCAGGCTGTCCAGAGAAAATGACAAAAATGTTTGGGTTTTCAGCCCCAGAGTTCTAAGACCCAGTCACCCATGCTGATGGACAACTTGGGAGTACTCAGACAAGTCTGCAGCTAGAGCTGGGTGGGTACAATGTGAGACATCTATACCACTGCAGGTTTTAAAAACATATTTCACAGGGCATATCAAGACAACAAATCAAAAATCTCAGTCCAAAATAAAAACTGTGAAGACTATGGTTTGAAAATGTATAACTAATACTACGTTATATTTAATTCTGATACCTAATTTCAGTCATGATGTATTTTAGTGCTTATAATCTCTTCTTTTTTTACAAAACCCTCCAGTTTCAAAATGAAAATCAATTAAACCTAGTGGCTAGCCCTTTCTAACGTCAAATAAATAAACAAAAATAAGATGTTTTCACAATTTATCAGGTTTTTTTGAAATGTCGATTTTCTTGTGAGTGATTTATATTTCGCTCAATCAGTGTTTTCTGATGATAAACTCTTTCTGTAAAAAAAAATGTTTTAAAATAAACCAATGAGTATGTGCTGATGTTTCCTTGCTTGTATCAAGCAATGAAAAGCAGTGGCCTCACGAAGATGTCATGAAGTAATGTCTACCAAACTCTCTTGGCTTCCTGGATTCTAAAGAAATGGAAAGATATATTTTGTTAAGCATTTTTTTAAAGAAAAAAAAAAAAAGCAGAACATAAGAATGGTGATTGCTGTATAAGAATATCTTTCAGGCTGCTGAATTGTCACTTGTTATACTTAAGTACACAATATATTTATCCTGATTAATTGAAACTCAGATTTCTTTTGTTTAGACTAGGAAGTAAGGGTCTATTCCTACTGTATTCTCCAGCAGCTATCCAAATTTACATTTCTTCCGAATATTGTGATAGGGAGAAGACCGTCCCGGGGTCAGTGGTATTGTCTTATGCAGGTTGAAGTAGGGGGAGGGTGTCTCTTATTGTATTTGGTGAAATCCTCCTATTAAGAGATCAAACTTTGTTGTTTTTTTTTTTTTTTTCTTTTCTTTTTTTTTTTTCTTTTTTTTTTCCTCTTTCTTTTTTTTTTTTTTTTTCCTTTTCTTTTTTTTTTTTTTTTTCCTTTTCTTTTTTTTTTTTTTTTTCCTTTTCTTTTTTTTTTTTTTTTTCCTTTTCTTTTTTTTTTTTTTTTTCCTTTTCCTTTTTCTTTTTCTTCTTTCTCTTTTTCTTTTTCTTTTTCTTCTTTCTCTTTTTCTTTTTCTTTCTTTTTATTTTTATTTTTATTTTCCTTTTTTTCTTTTAATGGGAAAAGGATAAAAATATTAAACAAAAAGACTGTCACTGCTAAGAAATAAAAAATAACCAAGGTTGTGAGCCATGGCAACAGAGATATAGTCAAGTTGGTTTTAACTGTCCCTGGAGATTGCTACACCAAAACAGTGTGAGTGGGAGAATAGGGTGTAGACATCTTAGGTTTAGGCTGGTTGGGCTCCACCTCAAAAACCAAGGCCTGTGGCTAGAATAAATTTACAAAAGAGAGGGCAATTTATTAAGGGTCAGTTTCTACAGTTAGTTAAGACCCTCTAGAATGTTATGGGCTGAAGTGAGAAGGGTGGGAGGAGGGCTGGCAGTCCAGCCACTAACGTGGTGCCCATGATCAGCTGGCTGCTTACCCTGCCCTGTTACATGTTCAGGAAGGGTAAATTGGCTTCCCTGGAGCCTGTTTTAACCTTCTGGGGGTGAAAATTAACATCTGAAGCTCCCTGAGAGCACAGTGAGGCTCGGTGTTGGGATGTCACTGCTCTCTGCAGAGATGGGGAACCTTTTGACAGCCTGGAGCCTTGGTTAGGGTCAGAATATCAAAGAAAGAAATTAAGGTGAATCTTAAGTCTGCATTGACTGAATTAATTTAGGAGTTATGAAGAACAGGCTACTGTTTTCTGTCCTTCCACACTTCTCAATCAGGATTTGCTTTCCTTTAATTTACTCATCACGTATTTTATGCCTGAATTGTCTTCAACTTTCTACCTACACCAAGCCACACCTAGAAGCTGACTTGGAGCTCTCAAAAGCAAAAATGGATTTTTCCTTTGCTTTAAGTGATCTGTGGGACTTGTTACCATGGTCATTACAATGCTGTCACTTCTATTTAGTTATTAAGTAACCTACCAGCAAAATGGGAGAGGGGTGAGGGGTGGAAAAGGAAGGGGGAGAAGGAGGGGATATGCAGAGTCACTGACACATTTGAGGGCAGCTACATTGTTCCTCCTCTCCTGTGGCTGAGAGCTGTGCTATAAATGCTGCCAAGTGCCAGCATGTGACATTATGGGGAAGAGCATCCACAAGGCTCTGTGACTCTGACAGCCTCTCAGGAATCATGGAATCACAGAATGGTAGGGTTTGGAAGGGACCTCTGGAGATCATTGAGTCCAACCACCGTGCCAGAGATTTGGGAAAGACCACACATTACAGTACTTGTGCCACCTGCTACACATTTCTTGCCTATCATTGCTTTCCTTTGTTGGTTCTAGTGTAAAAGGTGGTCTTGAAAAACTCTTATTTTGATAGCAATGCCTCAGTAGCACATATTCTTCTCCCTATAAACATTTTGCGGGAAGACCACAGGGCACTGAAGCAGCAAAAGCTAAACAGATGGTAAAAGTTCAGTTTCTGCAGCAGGCTAGAAGTTTCCCAGAGGATTAGGGCAGTTACTTGGGCCAACACCACTTTTGGAGGTTATTTTAGTCCTGGAATACATAACTCACACTACAGCACCTGTTGTTCCATTTTCCCAGCTGTTGCTCTGCCAAGTCCACGCCCCAAATGGAACTGGGGAAGTCGGGAGGGGGGTCGCCTCTTAAGAACCGATTGTGCTTCACAGCCCTGTGTATTCTGCTTGTGCTGGACAAAGTGCTCACTGCTGCTGCATGCCAAGGAAGTGCTCAGGGAGAACAGCACATGTCACCACAGGTGCCCTGAGAATAGCTTGTGCCGTGTCTTCACTGACAAATTGTAACTGAGCAAATCTCCCAGCTGCTCCCAAAAGGAGCCCAAACAACTTAAATTATGGATAGCAAAGTGTTAATATAATATGGATGTCACTAATGACAACAGTAATGCCGCCACAACTAGGATGTCTTGTATCTTGCTTCCCTGGGAAAACAGTTTTGCTGATAGAAACCAAGAAACAAGTACTGTGCTAATATGTAGGTCCTGGCAACAAACCGTAATGCTGTATTTTGAGTGGTGAGAAGTCACATACTCTCCTCATGCTTTGAAAGAAGTACAGGTTTGTTGCTCCTCCATCTAAGACTGTGCTTGGTGGGGAATTTTGTAACACAGGGCAAAATGTCACTGCTGGTTGTCCTCTGGATGTGTCCAGACATCCCACATATGCTCTGAAGTCTGGCGTAATTTGCTTGTATGTCTAAGGCATTGCTTAAATTTTATCAGAGTGGGAACGCCATACCTGAACTAAGGTGCAACTACCGTTGTGTGTTCCCTGGCAGGGACCAGGATTGTCACCTGCATTCGGTAGGCCTTTCAAGCATTTTCTAAACTCCTAAGCAATGTGAAGGGCAAATGTGTCAGGAAAGTAGGGAAGACTCACCGCAAAAAGTACCCCTAATAACTATAAATAATAAAAAATTACTAGGACTATCTTGTTCTATTTAAGTAAAACAGCAGAACAGCAATATATCCCACTCTGTGGTGGTGCAGGAGAACAGGTGGATCTGCAGAGCGTGGAAGAGGGTTCAGAGCAGATTGCCTGGGCTAGGTGAGGGTTTGAGTCCCGTTGCAGCAGTGTGGCATTCAGTGTGACTGAGCAAGAATTACCACCCACAAATAGGATTCCTGAAGGAATAATCACCTGCGATCTCATGGAAATCAACAGTAGATTCATCACTGGGGCCAGAACAAGCAGAAGTATTCATTCCCTCTTTTTATCTGCTGTCATCTAATGCAGCACTGTTTAAACACATATATTAGGTCAAACTAGGGCTTGGAATGACACAAAATGATTGTGGGTACCAAATCTAAGAGTGACCAACCCAGATTTAATTTTGCTTTAGTCTCACTGAAGCATTTCACCTTTCACAACCCTAGCTATTTAGATACAGTAGAAAATAAACCAAATATCTAAGCTTAAGCTGTGTTTAGTTTTATTTTCTTCAGCCTCTTGTCTCTAGGTAGACATTTTAACTATTTCTAAAGCCTATGAAAGACATCTATAGGCCTAGAAATGTATTATTTGATTTCATAATTCAAGAGTAAACTTTTTACCAATCATTTGGTCTTTATTTAAAAGCTATTTTGTACAGTAGGATTGTAGGCACTAAAAAGACTTTTACATCAGAAAATATGCATGCTGGAGCTAAGACTCTATAGATTATCTCTAGCATTATTAATTCACGCTACAAATTCAGCAGGAATAGTTTGTGCATTGTTGTGTTTATTCAGATAAACAGACAATGCTTTTACGACTCTGCTGGAAAACAAAGCTCCCTGGTGACTCAGTCCTTGCTATGGACTCCATCCTTAATTCCCCCAGCACCTTTTTTACCTTTTCTTTCACCAGTAAAACTGAAGAAGCTTTACAGCATTAATAACTTCGCCTTCGCAAACCCAGAGATCACAACCGCCCTCTAAACTAGCTTCTCTGTAGCACCTTTCATGTTGTTTCCCCTCTTTTTTAAGTTCAGCCATAGCTGTCTACAGCCCACAGGTGGGCTCAGATATGCTTTATATTCGAACCTCCTTCTCCTCATCTTGCACTTGTTACTCCACATTGGTCTTTCTTAGCCTCTTTGACGGTGTGTATAGATTATACAGCTATTTCAACAATGCATGTTCACTTGCTTGTGCTTTCTGGGAAGCCTCAGCTGTGCCCTGGCCAGGAACAGGTACTGAGAGGTGGCACCTCTCTGCCACCCTGTGCTTGACCTCTCCCTGTGACGACATCCATCATATAACTGATCTCAGGCAGAGAAGACATCATAGATCTATCTCAGTTGCTGCAAAGGCAGATTGGAAAGCGGCAGTTGGCTTTGGTATAAGGGAGGAATAGACACCACTGCTGATGCTGTGACTTTGAGGTAGGAAAGGTGTATTCCAGCAGTCACCTTCACTGCTGGCCATGCCCTTCTTAATGCACCCCAGAATGCCATTGGCCTTCTTGGCCATGAGGGCACATTGTCGGCTCATTGCCATCCTCTTGTCCACCAGGACCCCTAGGTCTCTTTCCCCTAGGTCTTTTTCCTCCTAGGTCTTTTTCTGGTATTTCCTCAAACACAGTAAGGGTTTGTATTTATTCACAACACAGCAACAGTGCCAGTGATAACTTTTAACCACGTTACTTGCAGCCATTTGATGGAACTGTAATTATCCCACAGTCTAGGAAAACATGCCAAATGTTTGAAATTCAAATCTACAAGATGTGAGCCAGCTCAAGTTACATGAAATTACTCTGAAGTCTGTTATGGCTATCTATCACTGCATCGCTTCTATGCTGCCTTGCTCAGTCATTCCCAGATGAACACTACCAGCTCATCAGGACTGAGCTGAGAAGCATGTTTGCTGGTTTTAAAGGTTCAAACAGTCTTAACTCTCCCTGTCCTCGATCTCACATGGCTGAATGCAGCTGAATTTGACATTTCTGATCTTTTTCAGTGTGATTACACTAACATCAGTGTTACACTTAGTTTCTTTTCCTTCATTATTCTCCAAGTTACTGCCCTGATTGAACTTTCTGTTTTCCTAAAACTCCAGTTTCCTGCTGCTAATTGATTTGTAGACTGCAGCCACCTGAAATTAATAGCTTTAAACTTTGCTTTGCTTTCCAAGCTGTGATTCCAAATCATGAAAGAATGTGTTGTTTCTCATAACTATCATTGCTTCCCATCTTGACTTTTAACCTAAGTCTTACCACTGCTGAGATTTCTCCCTGCGTGAGCTACTTGCTACTTGCATCTTCTCTTGTGATTACTATGACATGATCTTGTTGCATTTCTATAAAGATGCCAACATTTTAACCTAGCACGTTCATATATGTTTGAGTGGCCTATGCAGAGAACAACCTGGGCACAGGCTCACAGGGAGCTCTCTTGCACTTCATGTACAACTACTGCATCATCCAGTATCTTTTTACCACTAAGAAAATGCTACCTTTAAGCAGCACTCTTACTTTTGGTATCAGAGATTTTCTCAAATCCTATGCCATCCTTTATAGCTTCTCACTCATTTCAAATGGAAAGCTCAAAAAACTCAGGGTGAGTTTCTATCAGACAGTCAATATAAAGATACCTTACAACTGATGCATACTATGTTTAAGTCTAAGTGATTCCTTACACTGACAATGTAGGATAAAAAGGCATTAACCTAAAGAAAAATCTGGCTATGGTTTCTTCTCCAATGTGGATTAAGGATGCTTTTTCACCTCCTTTTCTCTCTCTCCCTACACACTCTGCTGATGTGCATTTCATCTTACTAAACGAAACCCTAAGCAGTTAGGATATCGCTTATCACACAGCACTTTGATCATACAGATCTCTCTTCTTCCTTAATACATGTAGCCCCCAAGGGTTTTAAATCCTTCCTGGCCAATTTCAGTGGGAGTTCTTCTCTACCCATCCTTTTTCTTTTTTCACAAAGCAGACACTGTCTGGAGATCTGAAGGCATGATATTTTGCTGTGAAAGATTTTACAAAGCCACATCTTCAGTATGTTACAGGTTAGAAAATTGTATTATACAACAGAGAGGAATGCGAGACTATTTCTTTGGAGACAAAATCTGAGTCAAAAAATTATGGAAGTTTACTTACAGAATGACTCTGTATTTGTTCCAGCAGCATAAGATCATACAATATGCACACTTGAAGCAAGGTATGTCCTACCAACTGGACTTTGCAGCCCTAAAATAGTCTCACTCTGTGGATTTTTCTCATAGAGATGCATTTTATCACTCTAGCTGACCTTAACTGACTTAGGCAAAGTATCTTTTAGTTAGTCCTCCTCAGCTAGAGTCCCATGCATTCCCTAGAAAGTCAGGCTTCTGGATATTTGGTTTCAGCAAAGGATTGACAACTTGTTTCAGACTGCCAAGTCAAGCGGTAATGGCAATCATTTCTTGTCCCACACTGTATCCTTCCTATGTGCTGTACGCTTCCTGTGTGTCACACAGGTGAGGCACAAATCAACCCTCCTGGTAAGCACTCTTGGGGATGCCTCGGTTTTTGCGGAAGGAGATGGTGCCAACTTCCTGGACCACACTGCCATTCACTTTGAGAAGAAAACATTGCCAGAGGTCCTGAGAAACAAGTATGAGCAGGAAGTATTACACTGTCAGAGATAATTAATATACAGTCCTGAAAGAAATGACCATATATGCCTACAGAACTGCTCGTACCCTGAATGAAGAGCAGGTGATACAGACTAAAGAGAAGTGGATAATGAAGGTTGGATATAGATACACACCCATCACAGTTTGCAGATACTATATTCACAGCCAAAAACTCCATTTTGGTTGAATTTATCCATGTTAATTTCAATATGTGAATTTAAAATCGATGTGATGACACTTTAAGTTAACATATACAGACGTATCCCACAGGACTGCTTCCAGAGATTGCTGAAATAGCCCAATATCTTCACCTCAGTCTACACAACTCTTCAAATATGTGATTTGTACTCCATTTGATACCACTTGTGCACTTGTGCTAAGTTTTTTAAGCTCTATACTTGTTATATTTAGACTCCATTAGATATTTTTACTGAATAAATAATCGTAGTCTGCTAATTTCCATAGAAACTTAAATAACTAATTCACTGTAATATTAGCTAGTTATAAAATACCTTCTGTTTATCCATATAAAAACTGTTGACCAAAATTGGTTTTTCTTTGCATATCAATTAATATACAGGTATAATAACAGTTATATTAATATAGCTGTTTTATATCCACTGCTATTTCTGTATGTGTTGAGAACTGCTCCCCCATGAAGCTCAAAAGACTGGTTCTAACTTTGCATCCTTAGCTTAAACTGCAGGAAATACCTTTTTCAAACGTCTGTATTGGGTTTGATTGAGATGGAGTTAGTGTCCCCATAGGGGTTCTTACTGTGCTGTGAGGTTGTTGGTAAGATACCAGTGTTGCGACTGCTTCTGAGCAGGGCTGGC
>WEIS01046917.1:0-17349 GCA_013389965.1 Todus mexicanus
TACCAAGATGTGCAGAATGGGAATATACCAAATCATGCCAAGGAAACATTAGGGCCAGGTTTGCCATTGGTGTTCTGCTCTTCCTTCAATATTCAACCTTTTGTTTCAGAATCAAGACAGCATGTTGCTTATTTCTTCACCCGAGATGGTGGAAGTCATGTTACTATCTTGTCCCTTTGTCTTATCGAGTGAACTACTGAACTGTAGTGTCAAGCATAAGAGATGTAAGTGGTGGTCATCCTGTGAAAAGTGAAATACCTCTGTGGAGGGAGTGTGCTTCTGTTCCAAATTGTATCATGTCTGACATGTGTAGTCTACTTTCTCTTTTAAACATCACTTCTAAGCTGAGTGGATTGATGGAGAGTGCTGTTGGGGAGGAAATAATAATTTATCTTTTTTTAAATTGGCTGTGATGAGCAATAAAAGCTTCATCTGCAGTTTTAGAAGTTAGGGGTTTGTCAGAGCTCTAGAGTGAAAGTTTCAGCGTCTTCTCAAAGACTGGGCATTTTCATTGGTGCTAGGATAGAGTGAAATGCATATATGACTTTTGGAACAGGTCAGACTCCTTTCGTGTAGTTTGGCTAAGATAAAATGTAACTTGTGTTGGATTATGATTGAAACTTTAACACTGTGTAGGAAAGGAAAGGTGTAGAGTAGAATGCATCATGTTGCAGCCCTTTTGAGGATGCTTCCATGGAGGTGAGGAGTATGTGTTGGAGAGAGGGAGTTGAATTTATATCTTTTGACCTTTGTGGGTAAGGGTTATTTAATTACCAAGCTGATTTATTTGAAGGATGAATGCGTGCATTAAAATGATTTTCTTGGCATAAAGCTCATTTGACGGAAGTGGTTGTTCAAAGTTATACTGTGTTATTCTTGAGGTAGGAAAATGTGGAAGCCCAGAGAAGTTAGTTGCTCCTTAAATGTGCAGGTGTTTGTCACTGTGGAGCGTGAAGGAATGGTTCTGTGGGTACCGGCAACTGTCTAGAGCAGTAGGTAGTGTAGGGTAACAGGATTTGGGTCTGTAGAGTGAAATGGTTCATGCTGAAGACATGGTGTCCCTTTTGCCTGCCTTTTAGCATCTCTGATTGGTTCTAGTCTGGTGGTGTGGACTCACTGCCTATCAGTGGTGGTTTGATGTGCTTGCTGGATTGCATTGCATCTGATGGTTGAGTTTTTGCCTGGAAGATATCCAGTTCCTGAGCTTTGAGACAGCTGTGTGTTGGAGGCAAATGTGTTGAGTGGGGGTGATCAACAGATTACCTTAAAAAATACAGTCCTGGTTTGAATTTAAATGCTAATGTACACTGAAAGTGCTCTAATTGCTTGCCTGGTATTGCCCTTCTGGGCCGTTTCTTGCTCTAGCACTTTTCTGACCTTGTGCTGAGCTGTTTCAGTGCTCTTGAACACACCAGACACCTTATTTGTCAAGTTAGTTAGCATTTTCTTCTACTGATTTAGTATGCTAAAATATTTCAGTGGAATGTCTGACAGATGCTGAAGCCATGTATGGAAGCAAGATTTGTTGTGAGGAGGTCAGCCATCAGTTAAGTTGGCTTCTGTTGCCTTGCTGGCTGCAGGGCTCTGATGCTGTACGCAGAGCTTTGGAGTTTGGGGAGATGTATAGGCACCTCCATGATCAACCTTAACCTAGATGACGGGCTGAGGTCACCAGGCTTCCCTGGTTCTGCAGACTTACCTCTTGGGCAGCAGAAGAGCGGGTGGCTCCTTCCTTTGAAGTCAGTGTTTGTTGAGGGCACCACTTGAAATATTGGCAGCTCTGGATCAATGGCTCCTGCTGCCATAATGCTGGCTTAAACTTCTTGTGCTCTGTTACAGTGAATTGTCCCAAGAAACCAAGTAAATGTATACTGGTTGCAGTCCATTGTAGTGTTAATCTCTAGATCTTTCCAGTGATGGTGGTGGGAAGTGCTGTATGTAGTATTTTTAATGCAGTTAAGCGTTGCTAGTGTGACCAAAAAGGATAGTTAAGCTGTCATTTCCTGCTGCCTTGGACACCCTTAAACACAAGGACCGGTCCTTGGGCCCCCTTCTCCTTTGAGGCTGAGTGTCCTTTGTTTCCTGTCTTCATCCTTCACCCAGATCCTCAGCAGTAACTTCTTCATTGTGCAGGTTCACATCTGTTGCTTGTGTAGTTTTTATTGTTTCGGCTGTGCTATTTGTTACCAGCTGTGGTTGTGGATGTTCAAGGATGGTCTGTCTTCAGGCAGCATTCATGAGTAAAGCTGTCTCATCTCTTGTCTGGTATGGGTGTAAACACTGGTCAGTAGGCCCTGGGCTGAATTTTCCTTTACTATTAAGATGACTTCTAAACAGAAATGGACCTGAGGCAGATTTTTTATGAATAATGTTCACAAGGACTTAAGAAATAGCTTTTACAGCTGGTCTAAGCCTGCTGTCCATTAAGAGTAGTTCTCTGCTTCTTACCTTCCTATCTTTTGTGCACCTGGGACTTTTGTTGGCGCTACTACCTGTGCAGCCTTTTGTGAAATGGATCCAAGCTGCTTATCTGAGTACAGTGGGGGGAAAAAAGGGAAGGATGTAGATCAGTGAACTGGTGTGACTCCCTGCATAGGTTAATGAATGCTGGAGTTAATGCCATCAGGACAAATGGCTGGGGACCAGGAGAAAGGAGAGTTACCTGATTAACCTTTTGAGAGGCAGTGGAAATTGAATTGTCTTAAGGTAGCATGAGCATTGTCTCCCTGATATCTGCCTCCTTTTCCCCACAGCCTCCACTGGTGAGATGTATGACGGGACTATGTGAAGAGCTGTAATGGGAAGCGGAGCCATCTTAAAGATCCTTGTAAGGAGGATTGTGTTTAAAGCCAGATACTTATCTTGGCTGTTAGCTGTATAGCTGGACAAACAGCTACCAGGGTAATGTGGGATCTGTGGCTGACAGGCTGTGGTGCCAGGGATGGGATCTTGGTGCTCTTTGTCTAAGGAGAAGTGTTAAAACAAGGAACTGAATTACATATGAAGTATTTGAAAGATGGAAAAACTCAAGGTTGGAGACGTGAAACAAAGTGAAAATGTAGTAGGGAGAAGGCAGTTTGAGTATAAAATAGAGGTAAGGTATAGGTATGTCACTTCTATGGGTGGTGTTCTGGGTTATACTCTTCCCTGTCTGTCACTTCTTTACTTTCAACAAGGTAGCATTTTCAAAGGATGAGTTTGAGATACCTTTTACCTACTACCACTGGATTTTCTGTGAGTAACAACTAACATGCCTTGATAGTTGTTTCAAATGTACGGTGATGGTGGTTTAATAATAATAAAATTAACCTCACAAAACAAAGTCTTTCACACTTGTCTAGTTCAGGGGTGAGGGGGAATCAGTAGTAGAGTCCTCATTTAAAGGCCTTAAAACATCAAATGATATAATAAAGCTCTTATTCCATCCTGAAACTTCTTTCATGTCTCAGCCAACACGAGTGATAAATATTATTACATACCTGCTTTCTACTTTAGTGCTTGTCTCTTAGTGACTGGCTTTATCTTTTAAGTCAGTATAGTCATCTTTGAAGCTGAATTTCAGGTCTTCATTGGAAATAAACGCAGCAATTCTAAATGTTAGTGTCGATTATAATTGCTTGAAATGGCCTCCAAAAAGGAGTTTTCTGAAAAAGCTTACAGCCCTGGGACTTCCTTGGTTATTTTTCAGCATGGATTTATATTCTGAAATATTTAAATGACAAGTAGCACTGAATGGTTTGACTGGTTTTGATTTCACTAAAAAACCCCCCAAACAAGCCCAACACAAACCCAACCCAACAACCACAACCCCACGAAACCCCTCACCAGAACCTCCTCCCCCCAATCTCCAAAAGCCTCTGTGAAAAAAATGCCCCGCATCTCTGTGAATCACATTTTTTTAAAAGAATCATCATTAAAATACGAATTCATCCCATTGATCACACAGTCTTCACAGACTTCACTTACATCAACAAAATTCCCCACATCAAAATGAAAATAACATAATGACAACTCCAATGAAAACGGACAATTTATACACAATCCACCCCTTGTCCCTTCACCTTCACCCTTCAATTACAACAACAGAAGTTCCCCACAATTGTTCTGCTCTTTGCCCTCTAGCTGTGTTCAGTCCATAACCTCTCCCAATTATTATCCTTATCCTGATTTCCTCATGCTCCATGTTTGGTACCAAAAAGGACTGTAGTGGGTTGACCCTGGCTAAATGCCAGGTCCCCACCAAAGCTGCTCTAAGATGCCTCAGCTGAACAGGCGGTGAAAAATATGATGAAAGGCTTGTGGGTCAAGAAAAAGATGGAGTGATGACTTGCCAATTACTGTCACAAGCAAAACAGGCTTGACTTGGGGAAATTAACTTATTGTCAATCACATCAGAGTAGGATCATGAAAAATAAAACCAGATCTTAAAAACCCCTTCCCCCTACTACTAGGGTTCAACTTACTTCTGACTTATCTACCTCCTGCTGCTGAGTGGTGCTGGGGAATAGGGGCTGTGGTCAGTTTATCACATCTCTGCTACTCCTTCCTCCTTAGTGGGGGAGGACTCTTCACACTCTCCCCCTGCTCCAGTGTGGGGATCTCTCCAGTGGGAGACAGTCCTCGATGAACTTCTCTAACATTTCCTCTCTTTCCTTTCTATGTGTCCTTTCCACATGGTGTAGTCCTTCAGGAACAGGCTGCTTCCGTATGGGTCCCTTGTGGGGTCACAATTCCTGCCAGCAAACCTGCTCCAGCCAGTGCTTCTCTTTCCACAGGTCTTGCCAGAAGCCTGCTCCATTGTGGGCTTCCTGTGGGGTCCCAGCCTCCACTGGGCATCTTCCTACTCCGGTGTGAGGTCCTCCATGGGCTGCTGGTGGATCTCTGCTCCACCATTAACGTCCATTGTCTGCAGGGAAATCTCTTCCCCTCCTTTGTCACTGACCTTGGTATCTGCAAAGTTGTTTCTTACATATTCTCACTTCTGTCTCTCAGCTGCTGTTTCCCAGCAGATGTGTGTGGGGTTTGCTTTTTTTTGTTTGTTTGTGTTCCCCCCACCCTTCTTAAATATGTTGTCCCAGAGGTGCTGCAACTGTCACTGATGGGCTTGGACAGTGCTATTGGTTCCATTGGACACAGGAGAAGCTTCTAACAGCTTCTCATAGAAGCTACAGCTGTAGCCCCTCCCACTACCAAAGCCTTGTCACACAAACCAAATAAAACTCCCACCAAAACCCAAACCAACCATTAAAAACCAAACAATAGGACCAGAGCAAACCACACAAACCAGCTTCCCAAATCTTCATGTATCTTGTTTAATAGAGGGGAGGAATAGTAGTCTGCATTTAAATAGCTGGTAGAAGTAGTAGCTATACTTAGTGATGACTTGGATTGATGGAGTTGCATCGAGCCTGGCCTTGAACACTTCCAGGAAGGGGGCATCCACAGCTTCTCTGGACAACTTGCTCCAGTGTCTCACTGTCCTCACAGTAAAGAATTTCTTCCTTCGATCAAATCTAAATCTACTCACTTTGAATTTGTTACCCGTCATCTTTTCACTACGCTCTGTGGTAAAGTGTTCCTACCCGGCTTTCCTGTAGTATTAGAAAACCACAATAAGGTCTCTTAGCAGCCTTCTTTTCTCCAGGCTGAGGAACCCCAAATCTCTCAGCCTGTCCTCGCAGAAGTGGTGCAGCACCACGTGATCATTTTGGTTGCCCTCATCTAGACCTGCTGCAACAGGTCCAGGTCTTCCTTATGCTGGGAGCCCCAGAGCTGGTTGCAGTACTCGAGGTGTGATCTTGAGAGAGTGGAGTAGAGGGGCAGAATCACTTCCCTGGATGTGCTGGCCACACTTCTTTTGATGCAGCCCAGGACGTGATTGGCTTTCTGGGCTGCAAGTGCGCGTTGCTGGCTCATTTTCAGTTTTGCATCCACCAACAAACGCCCCCTAGTCCTTCTCTGCAGGGCTGCTCTCATGTTATGTACTCTTCGTTTTCATCTTTTAAGACCCTTTTTTTGCAATAATACAAAAATCTTAGGCTACATTATTGCCTGTCCTGCGAAGTATGTTAAGAAATCAAATATATTTTGTATCCCTTTGCCTTGTCTTTGTAATTTTAGATCATAATTGGGTGCCAGTGCTCTGTTTAAGTGCCTGCAGCCATCAGTGCAAAGAACACACATGGAGCTTGGGTCCCACAATAACATAACTGTTGGAGAATCCTGGGGGAGAGAATCATAGAATTGTTTAGGTTGGAAGATCGAGTTCAACTGTAAAGGAATGAGGAATGTGAATGGAGGAGGAGGAGGCAACTGTGTTGAATTGTATAGAGATAAGGTCCCAGTTAGTAATATGGGATGCTGGTGCATGGCAAGCGATTGCAGTTGGTTTGTTCTGTTGTGTAAAACTAGGTGTGACCGGGTGGTCTTCCAGCTCTTTTTGGTTGGTGCTTTTTGGCAGATTCTTAAAGAATATTATAGTCACTTTCTCAAGGATCAGGTGACCTGCCTCAGTACAGATATGGTGATATTTCTTTACTTACCTTGGCAGTGGTTGTCTCCTAGGAACACAGAAAAAAAAAAAAAGGCAGTTGTAAGTTTTTCCTGTTGAGTGAGTTCCTTTGCCATGTGGTTCCACACAGTGTATTACTTTTCCAGATGTGTGAAACCGAGTGCTTGGTATTTGAACTACTCCTTTCTAGTGCTCTGGCATGATGCTGAGTAGTGGAGATCCTGAAGGATGTTGTTAAAAGGCTTGTATTAAATTCTTTTCATGTGAGTATCTAATGGCTAGTTAATGAAAATCTGAACGTCTTGGTATTGACTTACATAAAATGTTACAACTGATTTCAACAGTGCAAGTGTACGTTTGGCTGTTACTTCTATTACCAGTATATTTCCTCCACTAGTTTAAGACGATAGTGAAGTATCAAAGGTAATTTGTATGAAGCTTTCCTTTCTAGTCTTCTAAAGAATACAACATCTATCTCCTAGAGAATGCTTTTGGTTTTGCCTTGTTTCTCACTAATAAGTACATATACACATCTGTGGGTAACTCTGATCCTGTTTCTCAGCACGTATTTTTATAAGGAGGTCGATGCGTGTGCATCGTGAAGATGCCAGTTTGGTGAGTACCGGAGAACTCTTCTGAGCTGTAACCACACCTTGGTGAGGGCTCTGCGTCAAACTGGGTTTCTATGCCTTTTGCAGGATGTCAGAGAAGCTTTAAACTTGTTTGCGTAGTGCAATTTCTTTCTTTGAATGAAACTTTTGATATATATTTGTTGTTAGATGATATCAACACTACATTCTCAAAGGACCCTTCTTGGAAGTAATATTAGTTAAATACTGGGAACTGATTTCTTATGATACTCAGCAAAAGTTGTCCCATGGCCTTGTTGTTTCCTTATTATGCCATGTTGTAAATGTGAAAGAAAAGTAACTTTGAGTGAGTGAACATGTGTTACCCTTAATCTTGCCAATAATTGTGAATTAATATTGAAAGTAGGTGGAAGGAGCAAGGCTGTTGTCTTCCGTGTCTTGGGATGTAACAAATGCCTGGTGCTTCTTGCTGAGGCTGGGACAAGGGGCCAGGGGCCCTCACAAGTGTGAGATGTGTTCTGGTCCAGATGCTGAGTTGCAGCGGAAGGAGCTGCAGCGGGGAGATGAACTGACTGAAGGATCAGGAGGATTAAATGGGCTGACACGTTCTTTGTAGAGGACCTGCAGAGCCAAGAGCTTCGCAAAAGGCTATGCTTGAGTGAAGGATAGAGACCCTCAATATAGGGAAGGCTGTGACTTCTGCCACTAGGCCATGTTGTGGTGGATGTCTGTCACAGACCTCATCAAGAATAAGAAGCAGATGAAACCAGTTCTGGAAAACTGAGGGAACCCCCATGATTGCAGACCCTGATACTCATGTGCGTTTTTAACCATTCCGGTATTTGCTGGAAAGACAGAACAAAACCAGCTGAGGAGTATTCTGGAATGTGTGGAGGATAATTTCTTCACCCAAATGATTAAGTTAACTAGAGGAGATACTGTGCTGGACCTCTTACAAAGAGGGAAGAGGAGGTGATCATGGATGTGAAGCCTGTGACCACTCTGAAGTGAGGTTTAGGTTCCCAAGAGTAGTGAGTAAGACAAACAACAGTTACAACCCTGGGTTTCAGGAGAGCAGGTTTTTTGGCCTGAACAAGGATTTGGTTGCCAGGATCACATGGAAGACTGCTCTGGAAGTCAAAGTGGCCCAGGAGAGCTGTTGCATGCCCAAGGACGGATTCCTCCAAGCACAGGAGCTGTCCTGTCTGTGGAGAAGGCCGATGAAGTGTGGTAGAAACCTGCCTGGGGTGTCCAGGGAACTTGGGCAGAGTTGAAATGCAGAAAGCGAGTATACAGCAGGCAAAGGCAGAGATGAGTTACTCAGGAGAAAGACTTGTCAGAGAGTGCAGGGGCGTAATTAAGGAAGCCAAAGCTCTGCTGGTGTTGGCTATATCCATTAGCCATATACTGAA
Source organism: Todus mexicanus (assembly GCA_013389965.1). Lineage (NCBI taxonomy): Eukaryota > Metazoa > Chordata > Aves > Coraciiformes > Todidae > Todus > Todus mexicanus. Next base: position 8,514 of record WEIS01046917.1, read on the forward strand.
GGATGTGAAGGGGTAACAGGAAGTTTTTGCATATCAGCAACAAAAAAAGAAAGGAAAATGAAAACATGGGCTCATTGGGCAAGGTACCTGATAATAGCAAAGGGCGTGGAAAAGTCTGAGATACTCAGTGCCTAATTTGCTTTGACCTTTACTGGGAAAGTCCACTCCTAGACCTCTTAGGTCTGTGACCTTAGTTTCAATGCCAGATGAAGCATCATCCTTCCTGTTCACGGTAGGGAAAGATCAAGTGAATATTACGTATGTGAACTGGACATAAAATCCATGGGGTGGATGGGATGCATCTGAGTTGAGGGAATGAGCTGATTTCATTGTGAGACTGCTCTCTCTCATCTTTGGGATGTCATGGGAGGTTCCTGGTAAATGAAAGGAGGTAACTGTTTCTTTGATTCAGAGAGGTAAAGTAATTGGAAAAATATGGTGTGTTTTTTAAAATTTGCTTTTTTTTGGAAGCCATGTCTTGTTACGTGAAGTATGAGAATGTAGCTGAGAGCAGTCAGTGGCATTTTATTGTGATAAATCATGCCTGGCTAATCTGGTAGCTGTCTTTGATATCACCATCTCCAAGAGTGAGGAAGAGCCATGAATGTCAATTACCTTGGTTTTACCAGGACTGTTACTGATATATTGTAGTATCTTAGTAGCTGAATACGTGAGGTAGTCAGCCTAGCTAAATTATAAAGTGAGTGAACATATAGATTATCTCTTTAGAGGTCCTGTCCAACCTGAGTGACTATTCACTGTTGTTCATGTCTTTTTTTAAAAAAAAACATGGTGGGAAAGAGCTCATTTTATGCAAGTAAAAACAAAGCAGAGGAAGTTAATTTGTATTACATTATCAAATAGGCAAATACATGATTAGTCAATAGTCTTTGGCTATGCAATATGAAAAAGAAGTTTACTCTTTCACCATTTATAGCATCGTATTTGTTGAGAAAAGGAATGCTACTTCACAGGTAACTTGCTATGGAAGTATGACCTGTTTCTTTACCTGTGGGATTTTTATTATTTTTTTAAATTGCTTGTCACCCATGGCTGTGAACTATCAGGTTCAGATTTGGGGAAGCTTTTTTCAGTGAGGATTTTCCTTGGCATGTACAATCACTAAAATACTGCAGTGATTCTGAGAAGGTAAAAATAAAATAAAGTACTTATAAATCTCCAGCTGTGTCAATTTTAATAAAAGTTGAGAGTAAAATTTGAAGAAGAATGTCCAGAAAGTTAAGTAATAGTTCTTGTTTATGACAAACTTTCCATATAATTTTGCTGATCTTGTGCTTAATGTTTTTATTTTGCATGTAGTGCTTCAGGTATTTGAGCTAAGCTCTTCAGTTCAACTTTTGAGTGATGATTTTGTTCCAACATGCACAGCTGTTGCTCTTAACTAGCTCTTCTGGATGCTGCTACTGGTTTGGTATTGGAACTGCCAGTCTCCTAGAAATGCTCCTGAAGCCATGAAAAAGTTAATTTGCTGAGCTTGATACTTGTTTGGGTTGTTCTTGCTTAATAAGTGAAAGAGTTTGTCTTGAAGAAGAGCTACCAGAACAAGCGTACTGTGTGGAGTGGCTGCTGGGGGCTGCATCTCCCTGCTGTTTCAGGTTATCTTTTTTTTCTTAAAGACTTTTCCTGAACATAACAAAGGTGGTTGTATTTCCTGGTTAATGTTTGTGCTCTGTAGAGGTGAGAAGCAGATACTTTTGAATATGTATTGGAGACTAAGAGGAATGCAGTCTTCATCTTAACCCCCCCCNACAACAAAACCCAAAAACATGCCTCCCCCCCAAACTCCAAAGACCAAACCAACAAACAAACCACCCCACAACAAAACCCCAAACCAACCCCAAAACGCACCAACCAACAAACCTACCAAACAAAAACAACTCCAAAAAAGCTGTGGCAACAAGTTGTAAGTACTGTGACATTCCTCTAGCATTGGGGCCCTGGCAGGTCTGCTGCCTGGTGCAGTGAAAGCTTGGTGCTGGAAGCCTGCCTGGCTTGGCCTGGCTATTGGCATCTTCCTAGGCCACTTGCTTGTGCTGCGAGAAAGGATCCCAAATGCCTTTGAATGTGGATGACTTAATCCTACTTGCTTGTATGTTTTTAGTGACTGAAGACTTTGTGTATGGTTGAGGAGTTGCTTGTGAGCACTGGTTGCCTGTTAAGGTCAGACCCCAGTGTCCTGAAGTCTCCTTTTTTGAAGAAGGACATAAGGATGGCTGGGCTTGGGTGGCCCCGCTCTCTGCTACAGTGACTTGCTTCTGGGACTTGAGAAACCATAGCTGTTCCTTTGATTCTCCTCTCTCACTTTCAGCAAGGTACCGCTTTTCTTGCTCCTAACTCTTAGAGCACTGTGGAAACCTCTGTAACATCTCTTATACTTCTAGTTTGAGATGCCGTTTTTTATGCTGTATGTAATACTTGGTAAATTCAGCAGTTGGTGATACTTTATTTGGTAATTCAGGGCTGAATTCAAAGCTTTAGTTTTACTAGACCATAGTACTGACATGAATTTTGCTATTGTATGTTGTCGCTTTAACGATAATGTTCTTTTATATCTTTTAGATCAATGTTAGCTTTTTTTTGATACAACTATATAGAAGGTCTGTAGCTGACTTAAATATATCACTGGTCTCTGTAAATATAAAGTTATGACTACAATGTGGGGGAGATTTTAGTGGTATGAATGATTTATGGTTTTGGTAATCTGAATTTTAATGGAATATGTGTTTTTATTTTTCTTGTGACACAGTTACAGTTGAAATGCAGCTTGTATTTAATTTCTACTTGCTGAATGTTTTGAAGAGTTTTTAGAATCAGCCTTGAATATGGGTTGAATTGAACCTGAAAGTTTGTCATGTGCTTCTTGGTCAGTATCTGTGGAGCACAAGATTGACAGATAAACCTGTAGGCTGAGCTCTGGCGTAGTGATACTTGTTGACAGCAGTTTCCTATTTACTTTTTCTCTTTTTCCTTTAGAGGAAATACTGTAATTCTACTGCAAGTTAACTTCAGTAACTTGAAAGATGCGGTTTTTATGCCACAACGTGTCCAACTAAGTATTTGCCCAATAGTAAAGTTTGGTTCTGTGCCAGTTTTTTACTCTTTCTGCAGAGAATTTTCTTTTACAACTTAGCTAACAAAAATAAGCACGTGTGGTTTGTGTGAATTCTAAAAGCTAATTTTTTTTAGTTAGGCTGATGAGATTCAAGAAGCAACACTGCTCTGTTAAAATATTTTTAATTTTTTTTTTGTGTATAGCAATTGTCATAGCCCTAACAAATTTAAACAGAGGTTTTGATTTGAAGATATGCCTTGTTAAGAAAGCCTTCAACTCTTAGCGTGCGATATATTTCCATCAGTTGAACTAAAGTATACAATAACTGTTAACATTTTTCTGCCCTCAGATTTCTCAGAGTAAAGATAACACATGAAGCATCATTGTAAATTCATTTTGCAAGCAGGCTTGCGTGCCTGCTTATTCTCTGCGCCAATATTCTTTCCGCAGAAGATACCTGAATTGTATGACTTCTGGCTGTTAAGCCAACAGTGGCCTTCTCGAGGCACAAACAGATCATACGCTCTTTAAGAAATGAGGGGTGCAGTAAGTCTGGCGTTAAGGAGGCTATTTTCTTAAGTTGAAATGAAAAGACTTCTGTATGAAGTTCATCACTGAATGACACTTCTAGAATTTTGTAACTTTGAAGGTTGTTTGGAGTGCTGTTTTCTGATCTGAGTTGCTCTCTTCCTTTCTGTGTTAACTACTCCACTTGCATAGACTTAAACCAGCAATTTTAGTTATTTGTTCCCTCCTAGAAGCCCTTCTCTAAATCTAGGAAGGAAAGCACTGAAGCTGCATCCACTGGAAAAAGAAAATTCTCTGGTTTTGCTCATAATTTTGCCCTGCCTGATTGTGCTAGAGATAACAGGTTATGTTTTATTTTCTGGCTTTTTGGTTCTTGAGGGAAAAAATACTCGGAGTTGTTTTGTTCAAGCATGTGGTGTTTAACCTTTCTGGGCCAAATTGTTGTAGAATCGCTTATCTATCATACTTCGCATGATAGATAAGGGTTTTAAGCTAAGTTTGGTAAGACAAGCTTAATGTAAGTTGTGCTGAAGAGGTGAGAGGTGTTGGTCACAGACTTGGAAGTGAGAAATCTGCATGCATAGACTAGAAGCTGGCTTTTGCTAGGGTGGGTATTTTGACAGGAAGCTGGTGAAGAGCTCTTGGCTTTTGAACCTCATTGGTGATCCTCAGCTGCTCTGAAAGGTAGACTTGGAATAGTGTATGTCAGATATGTAGTGCAGTCACACCTAAATGGCTTCTGTCAAGGTTTTCATGGAACTTTGTATTTCTGTTATATTTGTATTTACATATATTTTAGAACATCCTCTGATTTTCTCCTTGAAAAACGTAATGCTAACATTATCTGAACAGGAGGCTGGAAGTTGTTGCCTGTCCTGTGCAGCCCCCCAGGAGAGTGCTTTCAAATGAGACAACGGTTTCATTGTGAGCCCGTGATCATATTTCAAACAGTCTGGGGCAGCAGAGGTGCAAGAAGGTGTATGTGAGGGCTCCTGCCAAGCTCAGGCTCAGCTGTGTGGGCAGGCAGTCGCTGGCTGCCTGTAGCTCTATCATCCATACTTGCACGAGAGTGCTCTGCTGCTGGGACTTCCATTTAGTGTTTAAAGTGTCTTCAGCCAGCAAAATACAGTGGAATAGTAGAATGTGTGTCTTCGCACAATAAATGTTTTGCTGTCTGTGCTTTCTTTTTTGTTTGTTTGTTTCTGTACTGCTCTCTACTCGGTTGTTGGTTCTTAGTTTTGACTGTTTTCCTTCTTCCTTCTATTCCATCAGTGGTTGATCATATTGTTCAATGTATGGTGTGTCATTGTGCAAGTTTACTGATGGTGAATGATGTTCCTTGGGCAAGAAAATTGAGTGCGTTGCATACCTAGGAGATGGTTGGGTGTGTTGTCCCTTCCCCATTCCTTAGCATAAAGAACAACTGGATTCTGCTCTAAGCAGCAAGTCTTGGACGTTTATCTATTGGAGGTTGCTTTATGTATGTGTCTAATCAGACTGAGAGTGTTGGAAGGATGATGATACTCATTTGGAAGTAGGGAAAGAGGTGATCTTTTCTGAGAAAGCAGCTCTTACTAAGTTTTTGTTTTGCTTCTTTGATTTTCCCCCTCGCACACCTGAGTAGCTGGCTATTGATTGAAGCAGGAATGCTACTTTAATGAGTGTCTGCTCTGTCATGGAAGAACCAAACTTTGCCTGTGTCAATGAGTTTCAAAGCTAGCATTACCTCTTTCAGAGCTCTGAATGCATTTATATTGTTCCAGCAGCAAGGACCTGCTTAAATCATGAAACTGAACTTTGAAACTTTACATGGGTTTATTAATTTTCTTAAATTATTGAAACTTACCCTCCAAAGAACCTAGAATTTTATTTTTGTATCTCGCTTGAACTCTCACGATGAATTGCCTTAGTTTCAGCATGTCCTTTTCTGCCAGCCTATATGCACATGGTAAAATATATGAATATTTGACATTTACTGTGTTAAAACAAAAAGCCAACAAAATTCATGAAAATCTCCGAGAAGCTGCATCTTACCCAGGTGGCCTGCTGTTTGAAATATGACTCCTGGTGTGTATTGTACTCCTAGCCCTAGGATTCAGTAATGAGATTGAGTGGTATCTTGCGTGAGCACTTCTGGATGATTGACAGTGAGGTGATGTGAATCATCATTTATCAGGATATTATCATGCCTACCCTTGATAATTTCTCCCTGCTGTCTGGGGAGGTGGTGAAGACAGATAGGACTTTGTGATGTCAAAGTAATTAGTGTGTGTTGGTTTCCAGCTGAACAAACTGGAAACTAATGATCAGGTAAATGAAGATGAAGTGCATTAGTGTAAGGATGAAGGTGCAAGGACCTTGGGGAAGAGCTTATCAAAATTTCATGGGGTTATTTGAATATCTTACAATTTGTGCAGTTGCAAGCAGTATTTCAAACTACTAAAGGATACTTCTGCAACAGTCTATTTACATGTCCTTTGTTGAGATCTCTTCCAGTGAGAAGGGTCAGCACTAGGATTAAGGACATCAGGCTCTCTGCAGTAAGGACTGGGAACTCCTTAGGATTTTCACAAAATCTGAGTAGTGAATTTCTGACTAAAGGCAGTAATTTTGAGTTAAATGATGTTAAGGAATCCCAGTGTATGCTGAAAAGATTGGGCTTTCCAGTGACGCTTCCCATTTTAAAGGAGAGAAATGACCGTAATTTGTCTACTATGTATTTCACCCATGGCTAGCACCTTTATATTCTTAAAATATTTTGGTGTTGTTTGTTACATGTATAAACATCTTAAAATATGCAGACTCTGCAATATAATCTATGATGCTGCAGCAGGCTTTTAGGAAGGATGGTAGTTTCTTGGTGCAAGTTTTGAAAATTTTATGCAAGGGTCATTACTGAAATAGTTATATAACCTGAAAAAAACCCTGTTCTGTAGATGTCTACAGCTATGCCAATGTTTTAGATGACGCTTAATGCACAAGACCAGCTGAATATAATTGCTAAACCAACAGCAAGTGATCTGAGGGTCTCTGTAGTTAATTTTATTACGTGATTAGATATTGCTAATTGTAATTAACTGATTGAAAAGCTGTGTTTCACACGCTTGCTTTTCAATTATTAAAATGGCAATTTACTCATTGTCATTTATCAGTAAACTTGAATTAATACGCCAGTCTCCAAGATACCTCTATGCGTAACATACCTGTGACAGCGAAGTTTTATGATTAAAGCCTCATGGCAGAGCTGTTCTTTTGGAGAATTTTTATGTATACAGCTTCCCTCTTTTTTATTTTAGTTGCTTCTTTGGTGAAAGTGAGTGGGCTAGAGTCCCTGGCAGGAATTTGTCCGTATTAATATGGCTCATCAGAGACATTATATTTAATTGGAGAGCCTGCGGTATAGTCGCAGGAGGCTGAAGGGAATTATTTAGCATTAGCAATGGCTCGTCTGGGAGTTGTGCACTAATCAAGAAGCTGGTGTGTTAACTGTAGGGATGATGGGAGTTATGACGATTATGACATGTGAGCACATGTCTGTATAAGAACTGGACAGGCAATGAGTTAATCAAGAAATATATTAAATGGCTCCCATGCTGCTTCATTATTACTCTGTAGAGTGTCTGTCAGATTGTGTACTTTAACAAAACATAAAATGAGATCCAGCGAATAGACGTTTTTAACAAAGAACCTCTTTTCCCCTCTGTTTTTGAAGTGAATATGTGCTTTTAAGTGCTGTGTTGAAAAACAGTGAGTGAATAGGTAGTCTGAAAAGCGCATTTAAACGTGCCTCTCCAACCTGCGCTTCTTGTATTTTATTGAATCCTTTCAGTAGATATGAATTATTTCCCACTTACAATGAGATGGTTAACATCTTTAAACTTTTATATAATTAATAGCTTGCTAAAGTACAAATTTTATTTTTAATGTTAATAACTTAGCTTCAAGGAAATAAAAATGCTAGTCTCTTTCACCATCAGGATGCTACAAACCTCGCAAAGAAAAAACGCATGCCAGGTAGACACATTCTGTGCCTGGCATGGTTAATGTATCCATTTCATATCCATCATTAAATTATCAGTTATGCTGGAGAAATCCGCATTTAGAGGAAATGAAACTAATAAACTGAGCTCACTCTTTTAAAGTTCCGTAAATCCATAATCCAACTGAATTATATCTGTAGGCAAACTTATTCCTGAGCTACCAGGCAGGTGAGTGTGTGCACTTTTCCTGCTATTGTAAGCACTGCCAAATTTAATAAAACTTTCTACCAAACTGTGACCTTCATGTATTAACTTAATTAAAGCAGTATCATGGCTAGTACCCAAAGTGTTAACCTGTAGGAGGTTGTTATTGAAATCCACTATCTATGGAGTCAGTCTTAGTGGTCAGCAGCAGCAGAAGTAAAACTGCAAGTAAGACCCTCCCTTGGGTGCTGTGAGCTCAGCAGGTTAAACTGTCAAAGCTTCTTAAAGGACGGATAGTTAAACCCCCTGGAGTTATAGGTAAACCAATCATTTGCTGTCAGCAGGAAATATGACTTTATTTAGCAGGTTGGAGGGGGAAAAAAACCCAACCTAAATTCTAACAGGAAAGAGGATTTAGAAGGAACCGTTGCATGAGCATCTGTGTTGCTGTGCTATGTAGATTCTGTGCAATTTAGATTTTTATTTATTTATTTGTTAAATTCTAGGCTTTTTAAAAACAGGAATTTATTTACACAGCACCCCCAGAATCAACAAAGGTGGTTTTGAGTGGTTGTGCTGCCTCTAATCTTCACTTGGGTGAAGAAACTTGGTAGCTGCCTTACTCTATTAAAGGGAGTTGAGTGGAAGGACACAAGGGGAATGCTTCTCCCTGAAGATTGTGAGAAGACAGTTTAGTGACATTTTAGATCTGATTTCACATATCTAAATTTCTCTAGGTATAAAGTAGTTCTGAAAGGACTGCTTTTGCTCTCTAGTTCCCTCTTATTCATTTCCTGTATTGGATCCAGTGATCATGTGGCTGGGAGATGGTTTAACTTGCTGATCTGACAGAAGGTTAATTTCCCCTCCCCTTACATTACTTTTCTGCTGGATCTGTGCATTTCATTGATCTCTCTCAGCAGCACTATAATTGCTAGAGCTGAATGTAGAGCAGAGTTAGGGGTGGGATCATCTTTTGAGTGGCAACTTGTGTTTGCGTAAAACGAGACTTATTGTGAACCTTCCTTTATGTCTCAATATATGGTTCTTT
>WEIS01046927.1:0-10859 GCA_013389965.1 Todus mexicanus
GCTAAACAATCCCAGTTCTCTCATCCATTTTCTGTAAGACTTGTGCTCTAGAGTCCTCACCACCTTCTTTACCCTTCTTTGGATGTGCTCCAGCACCTCTATGTCTTTCTTATAGTGAAGCGTCCAAAACCAAACACTGTTTGAGGTGTGGCCTCATTAGTGCTGAGTACAGGGGTAAAATCACTTCCCTGGTCCTACCGGTCACACCATTTCTGATACAGGCCAGGATGCTGTTGGCCTTCTTGGCCACCTGGGCACACTGCTGGCTCATGTTCAGCCAGCTGTCAAAGAACACTTCCAGGTCCTTTTCCTCTCCGGCAGCTTTCCACCCACTCTTCTCTAAGCCTGTAGCATCAAACATCTAAGGAAAAAGTGAGTCTGAAAAAATTATTTTCAAACCTGTTTGATTTTTAGATCTCCATTACAAAACTAGTTTTATTTATGCACCAGTCAGGAAATCTGTAAAAGACAAAAACTAACAACTTCTTTGATAGCAAATTTTAAAAAGCACTTTTCTCTATTAGAACCGTATTGTTAACAAAAATATTTTCAGCATGCAACAATAAATATAGATTCACAACCAGTGTTGTTTATATGCTTAAGTAAGACTTCTTGAGATTGATATTTTGAAAATTAAAGACTGGGTAGATGTGAAAATAACAAAATACAACAAAAAATTATATAAAAAAATCACTAGAATTTGTTAATAATTTTGCAGTACTTGTCAATATCGCTCAATGCATATAATTCTGTATTCTGAGATCATACCGGTTTGAGTGCCAGCACCATGTTACAATAAAATTAGTGTCTTACTGATTGTTAAATTAATTGAGATTAGATATGGCCTAATACTTCTGGTAATTTTTTCTCTGATCAATCATACTTGAACTGTAACAAGAAAACATGGATTTATTTTGACCAGAATAATAGAAAACACTGATATAGTTTTATAACTGCTGCTGAAGTTACTGTTTTATATTGAGGCCTTTAAGACTTGCTTTACCTTACATGTTTTATCAGGGCTGGAAAACAGGGCAGCCTGGTAACAAAAAGCACGTCTACAAGGAAAGTTAAAAACTTTTCCCTTCACTAATGTGTGTATTCCATGTCTTATTTAATATACTTTAAGTACTCTTTTACCAGATATTTTCTGACTGTACTTGGTTAATAACTAGCAAGCAGTACTGAAATATGTACTTAAATACACTGGGGTTTTTTTAAAGAACAAATATGATTATTATAAATCTTCCCTGGCAATAGAGATGTTTCTCTAATTAATTACCTACAATAAATTTCACTGATGTCAAACAAACACCTAAGACCTATTTTTTTCCCCAGCTGGAAATCTGAAAGTCTGTTAAAGAAAATGTTTTTTAGAGAAAACAATCTTTAGTTAGAATTCTGTTGATTTTATACAGTTATTCTCACTTCCTTCTTTTACATAATTTTATATTAATTTCCTATTGAAGGATTTGCCTTTAAATAACAGCAGCTGTCCAGATTTATGGTTTAAGCTATTGGCACAAATATAATGGAAAGGTACTGAAAAGTCTATAGCAATTGAAAGAGGTTGGGTAAAACCTGTACTTTCTTCTTAAAGATTTTATTGCCACTGGTGGTTTTAGGGGATATGGTTTAGCGATGAACTTTGCAGAGTAGGGTTAACAGTTGGACTCGATGGTCCCAAGGGTCATGTCCAACCTCAAAGATTCTATAATTCTATGATTTATAAAGGAAACAGAAATAATTCCTCTTTACAGGCTTTGCTCTCAGATTTGTAATGCCAATTGCAGATACTGTGCAAGCTGAGACAGAACAGGGCAATTTTTTTTTCACTCTGATTCTGCAATTCAGTGAAACTTAGCAAAGTTGAAAAACAAGGAAAAAGAAAGCTCTAGAATAAAAGAAAACAAATGTGGCTCTAAAGAAAACAAAGTCTTTGTTCTGGTTAATGTTAATGTACTTCACAGTAGCTAGTATGGGGGTATATTTTGGATTTGTGCTGGAAACAGTGATGATAATACAGGGATGTTTCAGTGACTGCTGAGCAGTGCTCACACAGAGCCAGGGCGTTTTCTCCTCACACCAGCCCACGAGCAAGTAGGCTGGGGGTGCACAACAAGCTGCGAGTGGACACAACTGGGATAGTTGATCACAACTGACCAAAGGGATATCCCACACCATATAATGTCATGCGTAGCATATAAAGCTGGGGGAAGAAGAAGGAAGTGGGGGATATTCAGAATGATGGCATTTGTCTTCTAAAGTAACCATTACACGATAGAGTCTTGGTCTCCTGGAGATGTCTGAACATCTGCCGGCCAATGGAAAGTGGTGAATGAATTCCTTGTTGTGCTTTGCTTATGTGCATGACTTTTGCTTTATTTATTAAACTATCTTTATCTTAACCAAGGAGTTTTCTCACTTCTACTCTTCCAGTTCTCTTGTCCATCCCAACAGGGCAGAGTGAGTGAGCAGCTGTGTGGTACTTAGTGGCCAGCTGGGGTTAAACCGCAACAACCTTAAATAAAAATTGATGACAGTATGTTACTAACAGCATATAATATGCCAGAAAACTTCAGAAAAACTGTATTTTTCATTTTGTTTCAATGCTTTCAAAGTGAGCCTGTTCTTTATCTGGATGATCATTAATAAACAGATCTCATAATGTCACAGTCTCTATTGAAAATAAATAATACCCAAAATATATATTTCTAGTATTTTTCTAGTAATGATCAGTTTCTTAAATCAAATTCCTGTACAGTGAGGTGATATGTATGGCTAAAGAAAGAAATACCTTTTGCTTATATTTTACAATTACAAATGGTCACTGATAACTTTTAGGACTTGTAAAAAAAATAGTAAAAGGTACAAGAAAAAAGTCAATTATTTACCACTGACATGACAAAACTTTAAAAAGAACATATCAAATCCCAGACAGATTTTTTTATAGACTTGCATTAGTTCAACACTAGTTAGAATTAAAAACTGTTTTAAATTAATAATTCCTTTTAAAATCAGGATAAATGTTTTTATAATCTAGAACTGTTTTTCGTAACAGCTCTAATAATAAATGAGAAAGACACTTAAGCAAGCTAAAATATTAATTATTTAATGAGAGTTTAAAAATATTTTGTATCGCAAAAGAAAATAATTGAAACAGTATTCTTTAAAGAACACTTTGTCATGTGTGTAGTTCCTGTTTAGCAACAGTATCTGTCAGTGCATGATGTTTATGTGCAGGACTTCAAACATATCTTGTAAATTCTCATGTTTCACTATCATGATTGATCTCACTATTACCTTCTGTTGTAGAAATCCCAATAATTTAATCTCAAGTGTTTGCTGCTAGTTAGCCTAGTAAGTTTGGTCTGCCTCTGAAAAGATTAAGCTATTACAATTTTATTTTTCGAGAAAGAGATGCTTATTTGCTGTGAAAAAATTAAGGAACTTGTTACTCCATCTGTAACAGTATATAGATTCTACAGGAGAGAAATCTAACAAATCTGGGGAAACTGGCTGTTCAGTTCACTGGGTGAACCATTAGAATAGCTCATAGGAGCTTCAGGGTTTCAAATTCCCTTTTGGTTATATATCGTCTCAGTATGTTCTAGAAAAATGCAGAGCTCTTCTTTTTCAGGGTCTGAGTTGGGAAAATGAGTACATAAATGCTTTCTGTAGCAATTTTCATCTCAGGTATTCTATGTAACAAAAAAATAGTCAGAAAAAGATGAGACAAAACCTGAATATTAGATTAAACATTTTGCAAGTTTAGAAAATAGGACAGAGAATAATAGAATAAAATTCCCTAATATGGATTCTTTAACACACTGCTTGAAAAGATGTATTCTTCATTTTCTGTATAATGTAGTTTACAAAATATTTTGAACCAGAGTATGGCTCTTTATCTGAGTGTCTAGGATGGTTGACTGTGAGTTGAGAATTCCCAGATAGTTCCAGGTACAGTGTTTGTATCTCATATTCAGCACTAACTGGGGAATAACTGGAGAATACCAGTGTATGTGTCAATTTACCCAGGCTGGTATGAGGGTATACTGTAATTTTCTCTTCTCTTGACTGAGACTTCAAAAGGATTTTGCATTAAAATCATCTTGCTTCTGGATCAAAACCACAATTATAAGCACGTTCAGCCCTGACCTCAGTGTCAATATGTTCACTGCTGGAAAGCCAGAGTACACACATCTCCAGATACTCAAAGAACCGGAGAAGCAGCTTTGTGGGGATTTAAAGAATAGTGAATATGGACTAAGGTACCCACATACCACTGAATTCATTTAAATTCCCTCACTCTTTTTGCTATCTAGCTGCTTCTTCCTGCTCTCCCCAAGCAGGGCATGGTTTCTGACTGGTAATCTGTGAAAGAAAGTTCTGGACGAGAATACAATGAGGAAGACTAGTAGGAAAATGCACAGGAAAATCAGCAGACCACCATCCTGCTTTAATTTGTTATCTTCTTATTGTAATTCAGTCTGATGTGCAAAAAGTAACTGTAAAAGCATTACTTCTTTATATATCTAAATACTAACATAAAAATATAATTAAAAAATCTTGTAGTGACTTTCTATTATGTCTCATAATTGAAGTAACAGTTACTCTACAATACATCTACTGTGCTGGTACACATTAAGCAAACATTAGCAAAAGCAGAAAAATTTCAGTGGAATAGAATAGTGTTATATACTGGGGCCTTTCATTATTTTTTTTCTTTAGTGCGTCTTTCAGCCCAATAACAGCATGGAATATATTTGAAATTCTCACTGGCCCTGAAAGATGTCACAAGAATTTTCCAGCCTGGTGAAAATCTCACACCACTTTATCCCCTAGCACATTACCTTAGCAGCCTTGCCCTCGGTTTTGGTGCCCCATTGCTGCAGGAGAAGAACTTCAAACACCTTTACAAAAAAATCCTACTGCTGACTTTAACTCTCCAATACACCATTTTCTACTTGTGCATTTCTCCTACCACAACCAACTTTTCTTTGATGAACCTTCTTTCCCATCACACAGTCTTCTCCAGTTTACTCTCATAGGAACTTCTGTCCGTGCTGTAATCTCCCCATAGCCTGGGAATACATCAGTGTTGCCAAAATGTTCTGCTTCCATGTGTGGCATTAACTCCATCTCACCCCTGATGGCATGCTTTCTATCTTCTGTAATGACCATTTCCATTTGTTACTTTCCTTCCCATTTTCCTTCTTCCTGATAACAATATACTTTACATAAAGAAGAGGCGTCTTTTTTATTAAATAAACTTTAATTGGAGTCAACACCCAACTTCATCCATTGAATTGAACTCATTAGCTTAAGGGGATTATTTATGTGTGCAAATTATATTTATTAATTCATTACTACTTAAGAATGGTTGTTCAGGTTGTACACAAAAAGCATCAACCATGCCAACGTGAACTGTGCTATTAATACATCCAACTGAGGGAGGTCGCTGTAGTCTCTCTCTTCCACATTCCCCTTCTGGCTAACAAATACTGCTATACTACTGTTAGATGGTTTGTTTATAGAAATATTTTAGAAACTTTGCATTAGCAGCTTCTTACTCTTTACTTCTCTCATCTTCTTTGAGAAAAAGTGTGCAGAGACTGTGGTAAAGTGTAGTAAGTGGTAAAGAAGTAGTTTCCAATACCTTTCCAGTGTGTTTTACACTAAATAGAGTCATGTTGGTGAAACTGCTCTTTTCTCTCTGAAGACAGAGAGCAAAGGGAAAAAGATTTAAAAAAAAAAATAATCAGCCTTTGAAATGGCGTATAAAAAGATCATTGAAATTAGAAGATTGGAGATGTGATTCTCTGGTCTCTAACTTGAAGCAGTCAGTGGAGGTCTGAAACCAGAGTTAGGCCCACACCAGGTGCAGGCACATGCACAATTGCATAACAAGCTGTTTAGAGAACTCGGAAAAAAAAGACTTTTAGAAAAGAAGAAACTTTTACTTTCCATGACAAGATTTAAAGAAAAGATTTTAAGTAAAGAAAAAACCTCACGTTCAATTAACACTCATGAAAATTTCTCCAGAAAATTTCAGGGTACAAATGCCCGAACATGGTTTTAGACAAAAATAGTAAACTTCATTGTGGTTGGTTGACCTTGGCTGGCTGCCAGGTGCCCACCCAGCTGCTCTCCTGCTTCCCCTTCTCAGCAGGACAGGGGAGAAAATAAGATCAAAAAGTTCATGGGTCAAGATAAAGACAAGGAGTTCATTTACCAGCTACCATCACAGACAAAACAGACTTAACTTGGAAAAGATTAATTTATTGTCGATTAAAAATAGAGTAGGATAGTCAGAAACAAAACCAAAACTAAAATCTCTTCCCTCTGCTCCCTTTTTTCCCCAGGCTCAACTTTGCTGCTTTGTCCCTGACTTCTCTACCTCACATGCTGAGCACTGCAGGAGGATGGGGAACGGGGTAGCTGGGGACAGTCCGTAACAGCTCCTCTCTGCCACTCCTTCCTCCTCACGCATTTCCCCTGCTCCAGCGCAGGCTCTCCACTGGCTGCAACTTCCTCCAGGGCACATCCACCTGCTCTGGCAGGTCTTCCATTGGCTGCAGTGTGTATATCTGTTCCACCTTGGTCTTCCATGGTCTGCATAGGAACAACCTGCTCCACCATGATCTTCTCCAGGGGCTGCAGGGGAATCTCTGCTCTAGTACCTGGAGCATCTCCTTCTTCACTGACTTGGATACCTGCAGGGCTGTTTCTTTCACATTTTTCTCACTCCTCTCTCACACAGATGCTGTGCAATGTTTTATACCGTTTTTTAAATGGCAAGAGCACTTTACCCAAGGTACCATCACCTTGGCTGAGGGGGGTCAGCTATACCCTGTAGTGGGTCTGTTGGAGCCAAATGCAAATGTCTGTGTCTGGCATGGACAGCTCTGACCTCACCACAAAGAGGCTGCTTCGGCAGCTCCCTACTACCAACACATTGCCATGGACATCCAGAACATTAATTCATGCAGTAAAAAAAAAAATAAATAAAATGTTTTAATTTGATTGTGTTAAAACAAAGCAAATAAATCTAGAGAGTAGCTTTCTTCTGCTGTATGCTATGATCATGAAACCTCATCAGTTTAATTAAGATAGACAGTTTCTCACAAATGCTGTTAATTTGGATGAACTCCCTTTTCTCCATGAAATATTCTTCTTATTGAGAAGAATCAACCAGCCAATTATTAATAACGTTTTAAGCCAACCTCAGGAGGCCAACTAAGCTTCTTAAGTAATGGAAAAGGTTTAGAAAACAATCTACCATGGAAATTTTAAAATTCAAATCAACTCCAAAAATTTCAATTGAATTTTTATATTTAAATGCAATTGAGAAAGACATTTAGCAACTTTAGTCTCTCCCATGGCATATTCAGTTATATCCTACCTAACACATGAAATTGCCCATGAAACTAGATAAGAATATCTTCTCTACTCTTCAGAGACAGCTGAGTGCTAAGATGTCCATTTTGCTGATACTGCTAGAGGAAGGCAAAAGTGAAAACTGCCCTGGATTCGGGGTTCTGAAGGTAACAACAACCGGGCTTTTTGTTCCACAGTATTTCTCACCGTGCCCCCTCTCTCAGTAAATGACGTTCTTATGTATACACCTTGAAGAGGCAGATGGAGAACTTGGTCGTGTGCCTTTGTGTAAGTGGACTCCTTTAAGGAAGAGGATAAGTGGTTCTTTACTTCCTGAAAAATAGAGAAATAACAATAGCACATATTATAATTAGTAATGATCACTTTCAGAATACCTTACAGCTTCAATGCACTATGAAACCATCAAGTAATTAATGTTTACTTAGTGAAATTAACATAATTCAATATGCAAAGATGTTGAAACAACAGAAGCATTTTAAAACACACAAGCCAAATCCCGGAGCCCACCTGAGAAGCTGCACAGCTTTGTACTCAGGTTCTGCAGAATCCTTGATGTGCCATGTATGCAGTGCCTAATGGCAGCAGAATAGATCAGTGGAATAAATCGGTTGGAAAACAATAAAGTCTCAAAGGAGATTCAGGATTTAAGATGGTTCTCCAGAGGGTCAAAATCACATACCTTGATATTCAAGCTACTCATGCTACTAATAGACAGGTAAGAATTGACCATATAAAGGTGTTGCTTTTGTGTTGTGGTTTTGTTGTTGTTCTTGTGGGGGTTTTGTTTTTGCTTTTTTCCTTGTGAACAGTATAAGATTTTATTGCTAATTGATTCTTACAGTTTATTCAGAGTATGATTCTGCATTTTTATATTCTTAGAAGTTCCATTGACTTAAGTAGGAGTAGTGAGCACACAAAGAATGAAGAATAAGGCCTTTGAAGTTCACTATCATTATTTAGATTTCAGGCATGCCTGGAGACAGCACTCCAGATTAATAAAATGCTTTGCTTCAATTAGCTCTGTGTCTCCTGCATCCCTCCCCAATTCCCTCTGCCCTTGTTTAACATACTCCCTTATCCCTTCACATTATCCAGACAGGTGCTCTCTGCTACCACAGACTGCTGGAAGTTTCACAGAGAAGATTCAGTGTGGGGAGGGAGGGGGATGTATATTGGTTTCTTGGCTCTAATGAAGGAAAGAAGAATGTGAGAGCATGTGTATGAGTCTGATTAGTTCTCCCTGAGTATTGTTTCAGAGATTCTTTAAAAAGATATCTGAAAAAAAACAATCTTAAAAGATCTCTTAAACAGATATGCTCACTTCTATGTCTAGGAAGCACATTTTCACAATCTGCCACAGAAAATGTGAATCAAGGGAGTATTACTTCTAGATGATTAATTCTAGGAGTGAGGGAAGCCAATATAAAGGGAAAAATATATATTCCTTCGTATATAAGGAACAAATCTTTATTGTAGCGGAAGCCAGATTTCTGCCATGATTTTCTCTGTTTTCCACTGTAATAAGCCCTTCATTTCAGATTTCCTCGAAAGAGGCTTAGGAGCATAATGCAATGGCCACTGAAAACTGAGGCATACTGAAAACTGGGGGCAGGAAATTATAAGTTTCACATTGAGCTCAATGGGAAAGTCGTAAGGCCCTGCTCTTTTTCCCTTGGGGTATTTTCCTATTTTATTGTCAGCACTATAATGGGCAATCAGTTCCTGAAATGGTGCCCTGCTGTCTAGATGAAGCATTTATAGCTTTTTTAAGCAGTCCATTTGAACATTGCAGAATAAAAAAGTCAGCCCTTGTATGTTCAGATTTTTAGGGCCCTGATCCTGCACTGAACTATGTGTCAGCAACCCTCCTGCCCATTTGGAATTCAGTGCAGGATTAGGATCTCGATTTCAACATTTTCTGCTGCAATTCAGACTTTTATTTATCACAGCTGGAAACAACATTACAAATAAAAATGCTTCTAGAAACCAAAGTGTCTGTCCCTTTTAAAAGTTAACTTTCCTAGATTTATGCACATATATTTACATAGTAATCCTCTGAATGGAGATACTGCTTCTAATGAATTAGGGGATTACTACAAAAATATATAAATCATCACAGATGTTTTCCATGCAGAAACACTTTCCATAGAAAAAATAAAAAATCTGTTCAAAATTCTAAGGAAAAGAGTCTTTCTGAGGGCCTAACATCACAAACCATGTCCAAGAAAGACCTTATGGGCCAGATTCAGTAGAAGATTTAGGCCTAAAACAGAACTAGAAGAATTTAGGGATCACTTAAGGTCAGTTTAAATTGGGAATTAGAAGCCCAAACTTGACTACAGCCCAGACCATTATCTAGGTCATCTCTTTTCAGCACTGTCTAATCCTTACAATACCTAAATCTATAAAATGCTTTCCTGTGTGGCTTAAAGTTTGCTACTGCCCAAAGTGGTCATACTTGTTCAGAGTTGGCTACTGAAGACATATGCTCACTGCCCAGACAAATTACAGGTTTAATCAGAGGATAGTAAGTCAGTGAGCTATCTACTTCTCCAGAAAATCTGAAAATATTGCTAGGTCTTTTTCCACATCTGCTAATAATCAGAACTCTTCACAGATCCTTGAGACCCATTATCAGCCTGGAGTGAGCATTGGCCATAAGCTTAATGGCAACCACAGGAATGGGTATGCTCTACCTGTCTGCTGAGGTGGGACCTTTATGAAGTAGTCATGATATTAGACGTGATAGCAAGTTCATGAGTAACTCTCCTAGTTTTTATGGCATTTAGTAAAAAGAGGTAAATTTGCTGTTTTTTCTGGTCTTTACTACTGTCCTTGTAACCAAATGGCATGGGAAGTACATACTTGCTGAGATATAGCAAAAGTATAATTTTTTTCCCACTCGAAGGACAGTTTGAGAACCATTTCTATGTTCATTTGACTTTTCTGGATACAATGGCTTAATTGCAAGAGTAAAGGCAAACATGTATCAGCAGTTCTCCTCAAACA
Organism: Todus mexicanus; assembly: GCA_013389965.1. Classification (NCBI taxonomy): domain Eukaryota; kingdom Metazoa; phylum Chordata; class Aves; order Coraciiformes; family Todidae; genus Todus; species Todus mexicanus. The sequence goes on from WEIS01046927.1 coordinate 10,411, forward strand.
CTTGCTGCTTGTGTCCCAGGAGGCCACAGAGCTTGGTGATTAAGACTGCTGCTGTATGGGGGGGAATAGCAGGCATAAATTGCTTTAAGATTTGAAAATCTGCTTACTGGACAAGTAGTTTAACTGCCAGCCTACAGTTCAAAAGATGGGGAGAGCAATTTATCACCACTTTTCAAACTCATTCCCTTTGGTTCCTATTCCCTCAAGGTGTGTAGGTTCTCAAAATCAGCATCTCATTCTTTTCATCTGTATGCTTTCACATCAGAGCGAGAATTTATTCATGGGAACTAGCTACTTACTCTCAGCTGACTGACATATATCTGAGTTCACCATACCATTTTCATTCTTGGGCTCAATTAACCTTGTCTCATGTAAAATGAAAAAGAAAGATGATAGCATGAGCAAGACTGAATATTCTGTGAAGATTGTTTCATTTTTTTTAGATACAT
>WEIS01046933.1:0-14564 GCA_013389965.1 Todus mexicanus
ATCAGATGTTATCAACAGAAACAAACCACAGGTTCCCTTTACAAGGCAGACTACAACCTGTCCACATTATTTGAGATGTTATTGCAGCTTTATTTTAGCAGCAGCCGAGCATAAAGAGCTGTGCAGAGTATACGTGTAATCTTTCTTACTGTGGTAAATATTATCACTTAATTACCCTAAAGGATCAGATTCATTTCTGATGCTGCTCCATAGGATTCTTCCTGATACAGTTTCCCTGGAACAAATTATTTTCTTAGATTTTAGCCTATCAATTAACCACCTATTCCAAAGCCCATCAAAGTCAGGGCTTCAGACGAGGTCAATATTCACCATTACACAACAGACTATTAAATATGACCCAGTCATAAATAGCAAGTAACACAGTTAAGGAATACTGACATCTACAGATACCTAGTAATTTTCTTGAATCAAAAATACAAGCTCTATGAAAAGAAAATGGATCCCTTACTTCCCCACCTATACCTAAGGTTAAAACACCACCTTTTATCATGCCACACCACCTGACTTCCTTCTCCTCTTAGAGAGGTTGGCAGGAATTAATTACTTTTAATCGGTCAGTTAAGGGGCAGGTGGAAGGAACCAAACCACACGGGTGGATGTGGCTGTACACTCCTTCACCTGCAGCTGCTGCAAAATACCTGCAGAGGAAGCAAGATAGGGAAGCAGTCAAACACAATTGTTCCTGGCTGAGAAATACTAATGCAATGAATAGAACTAAGCTGTGCACACTTGAGCACAACAAACGAAGTCAGAGCTGCTCATTCTGCCTCTTTAGAGGATTTCACTCCCTCTAAGCACACCAGGGGCTTCCTCCACAGCTTGCTGGAGTCACAGGGAGGATTCCCCGTGTTGTTGGTCAGCATAAGCAAAGGCAGGCCCCATTCTACGTTCCTTGTACGTATGTCTGACACACTGAAGTCTCAGGACTTCTGTACTCCCTTGGAACTTCATCTCTCCTTTGCTAACAGTGACTACTGAAGCAGTGTGGTTTGGGCTCTTGGATGCCTAAAGCAAGCTGGAACATCTCACCCAGATCAACTGTAGGCACTTTTTCACAGCTGTCTCCCACAGTACAAATTAAAACTGAGTAATTCTAACCACTTGCATAATTTTACATTCAAACTCAGTGACTTTTGGGGAAGGAGGACCCCACTGTGCATCCTTTAGGAGATTCCTTTAGGAACCCAATTTAGATGTGACTTGACTTCTACATTCATGAGGCTAAAGGCATGCCCACTGTGCAGCCCTGGCATTGACTGTGATGGTGTAGGGAGACACATATAGTTGTAGCTCCATTAGAGAGAGAAGGAGGTACCTCACCAGGAGGTCCGATGGTAGGTGGACATTTTGTGCTCATTCACTGCCCTTGAAGACATCCTAAAATGTTTTTTCTTCTTCACTGCAGTCTTTCCTTTCCATCACTCCACACTGTGCCTTTCTTTGTAAACCACACAGTAAATGTACAGAGAGGCAAAGGATGCCCCACTTACGGTGCCTCAGACAGTGCAGATGATTCCTTGGCTTTACACACACATTCTCAGTCCCACTGAAATAGAGGGTCTGCTTCCTCGCCATCAAATGCCATTCGACAACTGAGTGATTCTGCTGGCTTTTCTGCAGCAGAAGTTGGATGAATTATTGCACCCTCATCGCGTCACCACACAAGAGAAAGCTTCCCGATAGCGTCTTATTGCAATTTTTAAAACACCATCAAGTGAAAAGCTCCTTTGCCAAAGCTCTCCTTTCAATATCGGGTTCATTAAACACACAGAGTGCTCTCTGTCACACACAGAGAGCTTTATCAAACCACAGAATCTGGAAACTGCCCAGTTCTCGAAATTAATACTTGCTTATGTTGAGTGTTTGTTGACGTAAGCATTCAAAATAAAATTGCAGGTGGACTGTTAACAGAACCCACCCTTTTTCTGATACCTCTGGAAAGGAAGCAGAGAGAGGGAACTGTATTTTTTTTCTTTAGCAGGTTGTTTACAATTGTCTCTTGATTCTCCTGACGTTTATTATTTAACATCCTTCTTTTTCGACACTGAAATAAAATAATAAAATTTATTTTGCCCTCTTTTTCCCACCTGAAGGCACCAAGCAATCAGACTGCTATTTCTTTCTATTGATCATTCTGCAGACACCTGGACAAGGCACCAGAGAAGCCCCACCTCCACAATCTTAGTAGGATCTTGGTGCAATCACCCTTTTCCTTTGAGCTCTTGGCTTCAAAGGTGTTGTGCTTTTTAATGAATACGGCTTCTCTCCCTTGGATCATGACTTGATAAAATACAGTTTTTCTCTAGCGCTTGTGAAAGTTAATGTGTAGTCAGTTGCTTTCCCACACAGCCATAGGACAAAGTATATTGTTTCCTGGAAGAGAGAGGGTTTCTATTTCAATCTTCTCTTTTTAAGTGGGCATTGTGAAGAAAGGATGTTTTGCAGTCGAATTGCACAGTCCCTGCTCAGCTACAAATTTCCACTCTGCACAATTAATTCAGTTAGACCTTCACCAAAGTGTATAAGGCTAAAGAGGTCAAATCCAGAAGCCTGGTAATGTTTATAGGAAGCAAATATCAAGTTAAAATACTCAGGGGAAGACCTGTCTGTACTGTTGTTCTATGCCACCCAAGTGTTAGCTATAAACAGAAATTCGAAGAAACATGGTGATGATCTAAACAGCTATAAAATACATAGCCCTTTGGTGCTCAGAGCAGGAGCTGAACGTGCTTGGCTACCTGGCTGTGCTGGTTGAGCACAGCAGCAGCAAGAATATAAAATTCCTGGTCTGCTTGTTTAGCTCCCGTGAACAAGCAAGGTTTCCTACAAGGCTTTCTGAGAAACAAAAACAAACAGAAAGGCTGCGTGTAAGCATACACAAACACTGTCTAACAGTTGTGAAGCTACACTCCTGCAAAGCAGGTTACAGTAAGTACATTAAACCAGACAAAAACTTCCTGAGGATCATTTCCACCGTGGATGCTGCTCCCTGCATGCACATCAAACAGGGCGGCTGACGTATCTGAAGCATAAAAAACCACCTCCTTTGCAAACTTGGTTTTCTGTGCCTTTTGTTGCTAGAACACAGTCCCATGGCTGAGAGGTAAAAAAGTCCTGTCAGTCAATCAACAATTTGTTCTTAAGTCAATAAAAGTAATTCAAACATTCTTCTATAGATCCGAAAGAAAAAGCTAGAATAAAAATTTTGTTTTCATCTCAGGTTTGGTGCCTGAAAATAGGGCTTTCGTTATTTCTTATGTAAGACTATATAACGAGCTATATAAAACACAAATACAATTTCTTTCTGTAGAGGAGTCTGCCTTTGTCTCATAGTGAGTCAGCATCAGCTGACAGATCGATTTTCTCTAAGTGTAGGATGTGGATTTTGCATATCACGCTCTCCAAGGGCACCTGTTGGAAACTTGGGTCACTACAGCATGGAATTTCACACCACGTGTAAGGTCAACTCAATGGCCTCCCAGAGCAGAGACCTACATCACAAAGTCTCATCAATAAGAATGAGGCTGATACCAAATACCTCAAGTTTTCTGCCTTTCTAAAAAGGGGAAAACAACATCATTCCTTAACGTTTTCTTGGTTCTTTCTGAAACCGGTAATGTGTCTCGCATCCGTAGGATCACTCAGGTCAGAAGTGACCTCAGGAGGTGTCAATTTCAACCTCCTGCTCAAAGTTAGGTCAGCTGTGAGGTCAGATGAGGTTGCTCAGAGCTTTACTCAGCCAAGTCTTGCAAGACCTCCCAGGATTTCCAGCGTCTGTGGGTACCAGGTTCCAAACCCTAATTGTCCTAATGTTGCAAAAGCTATTTTTTTTCCTGACCAGTCTGAACTTTTGTCATTTCAATCTATGTCCACCGCCTGCCATTCTCCCGCCATCCACCACTGTGAAGACCCTAGCCCTGTCTTCTCCATAACCTCCCCATATGTATGAGCAGGCTGCTGCTGGGTGCTCCCAGACTAGCTCCCCCTCAGCTCTCCTCACAGGAGAGGNTATGGATTCTCAGCATGAGATGCTCCTGCTCATTTGAAGTGGTCGAGATTGTTTTTCAATGGAATTTTCCATTATGCTCTGTGCTATCTTTCTTCAAAGCACCATTTGTTCACCAGGCAGTACTCCTTGTCCAACGTAATATGCAGGACCATTGCGTATCTTGCTCAATACTTTTTTCTCCCTGTGATGCTTTACCACCACTTATCCTTGTCGCAACCAATGTTTCCTTTTACAGCTCTCTGGCTTGTAACCCAGTACGTTTGTTAGCAGCTCGCATGTAGGTTGTTTTTCTTCTCTTTCACCCCTCAGTATTAAAAGTTTGGAGGCAGTCAAAATTTCTCAGGGAAGGTATGATGCCTTTTTCCAAAGGTATTTTGCCCCTCGCCTCCCTTTTTAAATTTAGTACTGAAAGTTGGGGTTCTAAATGCTACAGACACAGGAATCCTGCATGCCCTTCAGCTCTTGCAGGAGTACCCTCCTAAGGAGATAACTACCATCAGATGCTGGTTTTTTAAAAGAGATATTTAAACCCCAACAGACTAAGACATTGCATGTGTTAAGATGCTGGACAAACCAGCACAACTATGAGAGAGGGGAAAGGAATCCATATCTCCAAGCTCCAGTCTAATGCTTTGTAAATTAGACAGCTGTAGCAAATCAGTGCTTTCCCCCCAAGAAACAACATACAACCTCATGACTGAGCTACAGACTGTGAAGAGCAGGTAAAGACTTACAACAGCTAGTCCAGCAACACAACATACAAGAACTAGTGGGGTCATGCACCTTAAGGTACTACTACCTCACTGAAACACTACATTCTTTGTCAAAGGGGAAAAAAAAAAGAGTAACTTTGGCTCTCTTGCTTTACTGTGTTATTATTTAACTGTATCACAAACTACATCTCTATTAAACTGGCAACATCCACTCTGAATGAAAAACCAAACATACTGACCAGGGAGCTTATACCTCTGGTTAAGGTTTACTTTTCAGCACGATTTAACTGTTTGATACTGATACACATTTAAGTGTGTGAGCATTTTGAAAGAAATAGCAACTAGAACCAAAAGCCTCTACAGACAACATCAGGTTGCAGAAACACAGCAGTTTCCAAGTACATAAAATAAATATATATGATTTGGAAAGAACTGTATTGTTACTGAAGATGTACACCACCTCCTACTGAGGTTTCCAAGTTAACAAGCCTGAGATGACGCACAGGCTAAGGTATACCAGGGAACACGCAATGAAGATCTAACCTCTTTTCCAGCAATGTACAAACCTCAAATTAATACATCTCAATAAAAATAACCCATAAATTCCACCCCATCCCTCAATCAACCTGAGATGCACTGGATGCAGTTTTTCTAGGAAAAAAACCTCAAACAACCAAAACCAAAGCCAAAACCATGCCCCACGACTAATTTCAAATGAACATCTGGCCCCTCAAGCCTCCCCAGGACATGGGCATATTTAACATGGCTTAGTAAATTGCCACAGCCCAGTTATTCTTAATAAGGATCCCATTATAGAAATGGGGCCGTGCTTCAGCCTGTTCACCTCCTCAACTGTTTTTCCTTCTGTAGAATCCAGATAGCGCAAGAGCCTCACAATAGCAGACTATATGTATGACTAGATATGCAAATCTGGTAAAATAATATTAAATTAAGTATCAGTCCGGTTGAATAACTTCCAGTTTAGTGTTTGTTACAGGTAGGAACAGCTTTGTATTTTTTTAATCCTCAAAATAGGCTATACAGAAGATGTATCCTGTGCCATGTCATACTCTCCCTTGCACTGATGCAGCCTAGTGAGCAGCTCCATTCAGCTCCTTCAGAAGCAGCACACTAAAGGCAACTTTGAATTGCTCTTCTCTGTCTACATGCAAGGGCAACACATGTAACTGCCAAGTTGATTTCAGTACATCCAAAATGTAGAAGCAGATCAGGAAAGGTGCAGATACTATGTGGCAATAAACAGCATCCTACCATGATGTAAGGCTGCTAACTCAAAAATACAGAGAACAACTAACAGTTCAACTCCAAGTTCACACACTAAATCCTTACCTGACCTGGTGATTTTAGGGTTTTTGTTTTCAAATATAAAAAAGAGATGCTGGTATTTCTATAGCCCTAGGATGGGAAGCAAAGATTTGTTCAGTGCGTAAATATAAAAACAAAAAACCTCTCTTAGAGCATGTTGGGGGTGGCAGGCCTCTTGCTGCTTATGATCGCAGAATTCACGTGGCAGCCATAGCTTACACTGAAAAGCAACATTACATAAGAAGTTATTTTCAGTTTCCTCATTGCTAATTTCTTCCCAGTCACCCAATGCTTCCTCATTACCGTCTGCTTTAGAGCCATTCACCAGCTGCCAGCAGAATGCAGAGTATCAGCAGAAGCAGAGAAATGGCACAAGCAAGCGTGTGTCAGTGGCAATAACGGAGTCAAAGAAGCATTTGTGAATTACAAACGCTAATAAATGCCAATACCAGATACCTGCAGGGGTTTTTTTATTTGTAAATAAGATGTCCATGGCAAGAACACTTACTCTGCAAACAGTAGTTTACTTATCCATTTACCTGCTCTCTAAAGGGTGGTAAACCAGCCAAGTAGTAATACGAATGATTAATTACCATTTCTGTTAATTAAGACACCCACCACTGTATTCACATCATTACTCCACACATGGAACTCTGCCAAATTCAAGTGTGTGTTTGAGCCTTACAAAAATACAGGACAAACATAAACATTTGAAAATAGGAATAAGCAAGTTACACAGCTACCCTTAATGTATTTTCCTTCTGAATTCCCTTCAGGGACTATGGCCTCTGTAATCCAGATAACAAATCAGCTTGAAGTCAGATGTATTTATGAACAGCAATGCAAGCTCTGAAATGAACATTTTAAGTCAAAGGAACGTACATCAATACACATAGTTCTAGACCAGAACCAGCCGTTCCACAGCAAGGGCGCTTCTCACTTAAGACCCGCAGTTTGCACTTTGGTGAGAGATGCCATTGCCGACGACCAGAGCACTGGAGAGCAGGTCCAGAGGAGCCAAGCTGGATGCCAGAGCTCCCCGCAGAGCAGCGGCGGGTGGCTGGGAGGGTTTTGCGGAGCTGCGCTGCCCCCTGGCGCTATGAGTCCGGTAGCGGCTGGCTGTGCGCCCCACTTCGAGTCTTCAGCTGCGACTGGGCAATGTCTGCCAGGGCACTCTGGATCTTCTCCAGCAGCATATCCCCGCGATAAACTACCTCTTCCAGACGGGCAGCTGCTTCATGATTTTCTTCTTCTAATCGATACAGACTAGCAGCCTGTAAAACAAAAAGGGAGGAAACTAAGGATCTTCAAATGTAACAGAAAACTGACTTCACCGGTAAAGGATGGAACAATTAGCGTTCTCTTTAGCCCAAGTTACATACCAGCGCCTTTGGAGCAACTGGTCATAGGTGGGACCATAAACCAGGGCACATCTACATGGAGCAAATATATTCCACTGCTCTCCCTGCCCCCGCAAACAAAGAGCTTAGCTTCTTTCATATTACAACTCTTGACTTGGTACAACTTTTCTTGATGAGAAGTATTTATCCCCCTCCTCACTCCCTAACTGAAAGGTGCTCAGCAAGATGTAGGTGTAACTTACTTAAGCCTTTCTCTTAAATAACATATTTCAGATGAAACTATTATTTAACCATTTTCCTTCAACGCTTCATTTCAGGACCAAACTGCCTTTTCAGTTAGGCAAAATTTAGTGAAATAAAACATTAACTCCGAAATACTTTCATACTTTAAAATATTTACCAAATTTAAAACTGCTAAAACTTGTTCTAAGTGGGTAACAGAAAAGACAAAACAAAATAGTTTCAAATTTCTATTTTTTAAAAGCAGTTACACAGGTCCTTAAGAAGCCATGCTTAAACAAACTGGCAAATTCTATCCACATATTCGCTTTCTGTTCTGCAGGAGTGATGTTTTTAGTGAAGGTCAATATATGCACGAAGGACTCAACAGCTCTTGGAAGAAGGGTCAGAGAAGGAAGGTGGCAAAAGGTAACAAGTATGAAATTTAGAATCCGGCTCAATACTTCAGACTCAGTTGTTAAATAGTTGATTGCAGGTAAGCCACAGATTTGAGCAGAACACATACTGCCAACTTCATCATAAAGGAACTCAAAAGGGATGGTTAAATTGTGCTGGGCATTAGCGTAGCAACCCCTTTGATCATTTAAGACACGCCTCAGTTTTGAAACATATACCAAGACAACCTTGGTATAATAAAAAAAAACTAAAAAATCAGCCTAAGTACATCTGTTAGCCAAGTATCTATCTCAGCAAAGCCTAAACTGTGTAGAGTGTTTCAAGTACCTTCAAAACAGTTCTGTTTTAAACAATGTCAGAATATGTATCTTTAATACTGCACCAAAATAAACATCAAATAAAAATCAAAACTAGAATCAGCATGTGATGGAATCCAAGCTAACTTCACTCAAAACCACACCAAACAACACCATCACCACCAAAGAAGATCGGAAATTCTTGTAAAACAAGATTCTACATTAACAGGGCAAGAAACTGTTTGAGTACCACTTGTAAGGAAAGCATGCCCCTACTAGATAACTAACTCCTCTTTCTGGAGCACCCTGCTTTTCCTGCATCAGCTGTCACTATGATGCTCAATCACAGAAGAAGCCTGTAATTTGTCTGCAGCAGGAAAGCTGTCTTCAGCTACTAAATACGCAGTTACATGTAATTATGCTAGTGTTAATGGGCCCAATTAGTACATTCAGCAATTGCTACTAGCAACGTTTCTAAATTTAACCTCTGTTTAAAACCCAATGAGATGTCACTGTCAAGTCACCTGTATTTGGCCCAGCAGGCACCTCTAGTATTAGTCTTTTGTCAAATGCCTTGGAATAGTCACAGATCATCAACCCAGGTGTAAAACCTTCAGGTGATCTTAAAGCAGTTCCAGGGCTCTCAGAGAAACAGCGCTCTTCCCATTCTTGTATTTGACAAAGAAACTCGAGCAGTTATGAGGAAACAAAAAAAAAAACCAACCAAGAGAGATGCTGTTTAAGAGGCGAGATCTGTAGAAATAACAAGAAAAAGAGAAACCCAAACCCCAGCAGAGCAGTATTCTTTGAAATGTGGGTCCAAAGCATTTCTTCAAAGCGAGAAACAGATGAGCATTTTGAAACGATTCACAGACTGTCTGCAGCAGCTCTGCTCCTGTACGGCAGGGAACGGAGGCTGTGATACTGGCAGTACCTGCTCATCGCTGCCTGCCCAGTAGCTGCTTTCTATTCCCAAGCTATCCCTGGAGTACCTCTGGGCAAAAGAGAGAAGGAGGAAGAAACAAAAGCACCAAGTTTGGCTGCTCTAAGTCAGGACACCCTATTACTGAAAAGTGAAAGAACTGTTTTGTGACAGAGCTGGAGAATATAAAGGATACCCTGCAAGCCCTGTAACAACCAGAAATGTTGTGGAAGAACAAAAGGCTTCAGTAAAGCTTCGGCTCTGCAGCTACAAAATAAAACATGCTCCTAATGAGAGAGACAATATCAAAGATTATCTGTTGGGAAAAAAAATGGACAAAACCTCACAATGCATTAATACTGTTGCATTTGTCATATTAATATTTGAACAGCTGAGGGAAAAAAAAGGGAGTAGCAGTTTCCAGTATCGTGGTGTGGTGTTATGACAAAAGCATATATATTTTAAACATTCTAACAGAAAATGAAGTTTAAAATATTCTCACTGTGTATAATCTTATTTAGAACTAGATGCGACTTGAGTATTTCCATCAAGTCTGTAAAGTATTCACAGGCTACCCTCACAAAAAATACAGGCCTGTATTAAAACCATTTTTCAAGATTACACAGCATAGAGAGTAAAAAGTGCATTTTAAAGAAGGAAGACATTTGCCTTCAGTTATGTGTTGATATATTAATTAAGAATGCTCTTACCTGCAAAGCTGCTGTCGATTCTTCACTAGGCAGGGAATCTATTAGGACATCAATATCTTTCGCGGTTCGTGCAATCAATGCTGCAAAGAGTTGGGCGTATTCTTTAAAAAAAAAAGAAAAGAAAAGAAAAAAAAGAGTCAGGCTATTCAGTACATTATCAGAAATAAGCACAATTCTGCATATACAGTACAGGAAATTCTACAGACTTGAAGTATGCAGGTGTTAAAAATTCTCCAACTTGAAGATAACAACAGTATCACAACTGATGGGAACTCAACCATGCTAAAAGATAAATGCGGTTTGATTCCAATCCTAGATAAAACAAGGTAACTGGTTATACAAAGGGCTGGGCTCTGCATGGATGAGGAAAGAGGTGGAATCGCATCATGGTGAGCCAGTTAAGAAATAACTAACACCAGTATTAAGTCTTAGTCACAACATTAACTATTGAGAAGTAGCTAGAAAATCATTTAACTTTTCAACCTTTGCCTTGAAATCTGCCACTAGACAAAAAACCAAACCCACCCACTGGAAATAATGTAAAGACAGAGATTCAGATAGATGGATTATTTAAAGCATTTTAAGCAACACATCATCAGTGAAAGAATGAGAGGATTTAATTAAAAAATAAAATAAATTCCTATTCAGCCATTAAAAAAAAAAAAGTTTAATCGCCCCTGAGAAATGAAAAAGGATCGGAAGCTCCTAATTTAGCTGTTGTATCATTGAAAGAACTGTGTGGACTTTTAATAAGAGGCACTGTAAGCAGAAACAAAGCCTTTTCATAATTCAAACTGAATGAATGCAATTCCCTAAGTTCATTACTACCACTAAAGTAGTCCTTCTTAATTTATCGTTTAAGATCTTACTTATTTATGTTGCTTGATTCACGAATGACTTGTGAAAGAGAGAAAATAATTTCTAATAGCTAAAAATCTACAGAATAGGTTGACATTCTCAAAGGTACACTCGACTTTAACTTGAGAAAATGAAGCATAAAGCCAACATGCCCCTTCAAAGCTTACACAGGATCACCACAGAGTTTATATGTAAAAAGTTTTAATGCCTTGTTATTAAGATTTTAAGTATCTGAAGACACATAACTGCAAGTTTTACCTCATCAGCATTAACATGCCTGTATGATTTTACCAAAGTCATAATATTCAAAATTATAGAAAAACACAAACTAAACGAGAAGTCAGTTGTGACCTTAACAAAGCCTCTACCACCAGACACTACGGTGATGCCGGCACCTGAGACAGCAGCAGCTAAAATGAGGAAGTAAACGAGCCTTTCAGCTGGCTCCTCCAATTAAGGCCTGTACCAGACAGCAAATCACCACAGACCAATGAAGAACAAGCATCCAGCTGTCCTAGTAGGTGCATGGCTGCACCCTAAACCAGTCTCCTCTATATCCTAATAGACAATCTGATACAAGATGTAAGTAATTTTATTTTATTTTTTGGGTGGTGGTGGGGAGTAGAAAAAAGAAAGTTGAAAAGGAAAAGAAGAAAAAATATTCAGGATTAGAATAACATGAATAACATGGTTATTTAAATACTAACTTGAAATTTTCGAATTAGAGAAAACCTTTTAGTTTGCTTGTCAAGTTCATTGTCTTAGATCAGTTTCTCATCTCTCAAATCCCCTCCCCCAAAACTCCAATCTAAACCATTCAACAACAAAACTACGAACACCAAAGAAAAGATTCAACAGGACACTATTCCTCAATTAACTACCTAAGTAGCTGATACATGGAGAAACACAAGTAATTGAAAGCCTATGACATAGAGAATTTTAAACACATACCCAATTTCATAAAATTAACACTAATTTTTTTCCAAGACTTCTTGGAATGGACAACTCCCTAACAATCTCTTCCAGCAGTTCTATTACAACAGTTTGTATCTGTAGAGCGACTGTACCTGTGCAAAGAAGCCAGCACAAGAAATGTTTACCAGAATGCTTACTCAATGCTTTAGAATAACCTTTCCACTATCACAATCTTATACAGCAAGTACATTTGACATCAGTCAAGTGCTTAAGCTCAGTCACTCCACCAGTCACTGGAGAAATTGTTTGGTGAGCATGAAACCGCGTGCAGATTTTTTATTACAGAGCATCCTATAGCAGAACACGTTCACGTCACATTATAGAGCATCCCATAGTGGAACGCATTCACATTTTGTTATGAGATGCAGAAGGAGACTTGCCTTCCGTTGGGTTAGCAGGCTGATCTTTGTTTATTGCCGTCTGAATGTTGCTGAAAGAGGCGGGGGGGCCGCACTGCTGCAACACTCCGATGGCATTACAGAACTGGTCCGCGAGCTACAAGCAGTGAAGAGATCGTTCAATTATTTCCACTTCTGAAGCTACCCCAAGTTTACTCAGCACCCCATCGGAGCCCACCCCCCACGCCGGCGCTAAGCGGGAGCAGAGCCCCGCAGCCTGTGCCGACACCCCCACCTGGGGCTGCGGGCAGGGGAAAGGATCGCTTCCCCCGACACCAGACGGCCAACAACGGCCGGGCCCCGGCGCAGCTGCCGGAGAGGAGGGGACGTGACCCAGCCTTGCCTTGCCTCCCCTCCCCGCCGCTAAGCAGCATGCAGGGCACCGGCAGGGAGAGAAACAGCGGCCGCCTCACCGAGTTCACCGCGTCCTGCAACTGCGTTAGGCGATCCGCCATGGCGCCTCCACCGCCCGCCTGAGCTGCGCAGCCAATGGGGCGCCTCGATGTTGCGGGGCGGAGGTGTGCCGTGGGGCCGCTTCCTGCCGGGCGGGGCGGGCCTCAGCACCACAGCTACCCGGCTGTTGAGTATCTGCGGGGTTGGTGGCTCCACCAACTTGGTCCAAGTGTTCATGATTGTAGCCGGGTAAAAAAAACCCCTAATTGCAGTGTTGCCATGCCTAGAAGGGCAGCGTGCCCTGGAGCGCGCAGCTTTTGCCGTACAACAGGAGCTCTCGGCGGCGGCTGAAGGCAGCAGGATGCTCTCCTCCAGCCCGGAGCTGAGCAGGCATCGCACCTACAAGATGAGGAGAGCCCCGAGCACAGCGTCCTCAACAATCCGGCTCAGAGCCAGCAAGAGCCCGTGGTCTGGAGAATAAGCAAAGCACGGATCTGCGTCAGTCAGTACGCGCCCGGCGTTCAGCTGATGGTCATTCAGCGCTTAAACCCTTTTTCCTTATCTCTAAAAGCCGGGTACAACGTCAGCCCTTCCTCAGTCAGGGACCTCCCCTAATTACGGAGGATTAGGGATTACTGCTGGCAGCCGGCCTTGGGAGGGCCAGGCTGAACCTTCAGAGCCACCGGTGCGACAGGACACCCAGGGAGGCTGTGCACTCACTGCCCTCAGGGGTCTTCAGGCTTGGTCAGGTGAAACCATGGCTGACCTGTTCTCCTGTCCACCATAGTTGGGCCTCGAGGGGACAGCTGGGCTGGAGAGCTCCAGGAGTTTCTTCTGTCCAGCTTGTCAGCGATGCCCTGGGTGCAGCCACCCAGCAGCAACGCCTGTGCCACGAGACTCTTTTGCCCTGGGTAGCTACCTTCTTTGCCATGATACAAACTAATCCCAAGCACAGCGTTTTTCTGATGGCATGGCTGGAGTTAGCATTTGGTTGGCCTGTGCGTGTGAGCTGGGATGTGGGGTTTCTTCCTGGTCCTCCATTAAGAAGCCACATCACAATGATGCCTGCTCTAATAATAACTGAACTCTTGAAACGCAGCATGCTTAAAGCTACCAGCTTAAACCAATACTGTTGTAAATGTAACACTTTTAATCAGCAGAACTGACATCTAGCGTCTTTTAGCGGGAACATCTTGGAGCAACCAGGCCTGGAAAATGATCAACTGTGTCTTGCCAACATGACAGAAGAACTTAAGGCTGGTGTATCCTCAGCTGCGCTGCCTTCATTAGAATACTAAAAATCATGCCCGTAGGTCAAAAAGACCCTGGCCCAGGGTGGATCGGGCCCTTAAAGCATGCGCAGTACCGGAAGTATGGAGTCAGCAATATTATAACTGTATGTAAATTACTGACCAATCACTGTAAAGTGGATGGATTCAATGAAGTACTAATTCTGCTGATTTAGGATAAACACAGAACGGAGAATCCCATATGGTATGCATGTTAGGAGGAGCGATCCCCTGTGCATCGGGTGCTGTAATAAAGAATGCCTGCTTTCTAAAAAGCCAAAACAAGCCTTAGAGAGTTTTCTTCTCCCTATTGCTACAGTAACGACAAACTGCTGCGCCCTAAACCAAAGCCTAATGCACATTTCTAAGGGGTTCACAACCATTACTGAAGTCAGCGGGTTCTTTCTTGGATTCCCACCAGCAGAATGGATGCTTGAGTTGTTCCACAGAATTACTGAGGCTGACGAAGACCTCTGAGATCATTGAGTCCAGCCTATGACCTAACACCACAACATCAACTAGACCATGCCACTAAGTGCAGCATCCAATCTTTTCTTAAACACCTCTAGGGATGGTGACTCCACCACCTCCCTGGGCAGCCCATTCCAGTGTCTAATCACCCTTTCCGTGAGAAGTGCTTCCTAATAACCAACCTAA
>WEIS01046937.1:199-25683 GCA_013389965.1 Todus mexicanus
AAAAAAAGAGAAGTCTAGTGATCTCTTTGGAATTAAAGGTTTAAGATATGACATGGGGAATTAGACATGGGCCTCCCATTAGCAAGAATGTTGACCTCCGTGCATAGTTCTGAAAATAAACCCAATCTTCAACTCAGTTTGTTTTGTTGTTTGGTTTTTTATTCTTCCACTGAAGAACAGATGTAGATGTCGCTGAGGAGGAGAGTAGATCTTATGACTGGAAACTTTTGATGTCTTTCTCAAATACAGTTGTAAAAATGAGTGATGACATGTAGGTATCCGCACCCAAAATATTTACAAATCAAACTGCATGGGTGCCTAGTATGGTAGCAAGAAAATACTGCTAGTGTTTCCTGCTCAGTTTTTAGGCCTCATTAATTATTTTTAAAAAGAAGGGGGCAAAGGGAGCTATGTCAGAATTGAAGGAATAATTCATAAGCCCTGCTTTTTACCGTGGATTTACAGTCAAAATACTGTTCTGCAACATTCAGTAATCTTCATCATAAGCATGTGGTTTTGGCAAGTAGCTCCACTGAAGTCTGGGCAAGTGGTGGTGACGGTACTTTGAAGTCAACAGGAGCATAAGGTGGCAGTAAAACATAATGTGCGGAATGCTAAACTGGAACTCCCACCATAGCACTGGGTGTGATTTGGACTCTCCCAGTCTCAGTTTCCTTCCGTGTAAAGAGAGATGTTCTCTTTTGTGAAGTTCTTTGACATCTGCAGAAGAGAAGTGCTGTAAAATGACTTGCTCACTATTATGCATATCTTTAAAACAAAGCTGAATGCTTGAGCTCTTGGAGGGGTTGGGGTGAATGAGCTTAACACTCTGTGATCAGGCTGTAGATTACATAGGCAGTGGTTTGTAATAAGAGCCTTATCAGTAACAAAACCCCTTCTGTCATTATCAGACAAGCAACAATCGTATTTTAAAATGGTTGCCAAATGTGTTTATTTGAAGATGGTTGTTTCTAGCCCGGTTCAAACCATTGTGTGGCAAGTGTTCAATTGCTTCCCCCTAAAGCCAACATTTATAGCTTGGAAAACTCTGTTAGATAAATGTCAGTTTCTGCCATAATTTGTGGAATCAATACAAACTGAGTCAAAGAATCACAAACAGTAATGTGAAAATAAAATGATCTGTGTTATGGTTTTTAAGTAAATGATGATAAACTAATAAATGCCATTAGCTGCTGCCATTACTTTGTTGAATTTAGCTGATGTTACTGTGTTGACTTTAAAAGCTATCAGCTTAACTATATAAATCCATTTGACATGTCTTTATTCAGATAAAACTTTAATACTGCAAGTGTAGCAAATTAGATGCAAATGCTCTTTTTATTTTAAGTATATTTAAAGCTGCCTTTTCAATGCAAATTTTACAGGAAATCTCAACAAGCTAGGACAGACATCTTAGCTGTCAGCGTGCAGCACTTTCATTTCGGTCTCAGGCATGGGAGCTGCGTTTTGTCCCTGCAGACTGAGATAATTAAAACTACAGAGAGATGGTTTTAAATATACATGATACACAGTTACTTAAATTCTGGGATAATGCATAAATGCAGCCCTTAACATTTTTGATAGCACAACACTGACCAGATAACATAGCAGTGGATTGCAGAGGAAAAAAAAAAAGCTTTTTTTGTGTGTAAATGCTTTAATGGTTTTTTACTTTTCACCTGAATTATTGTGAAGGTGCAGAAATACCAATTCAAAACATAGGCTATGAATGCCCCCATTAAAAAGCTACTGATAACATTAACTTT
Source organism: Todus mexicanus (assembly GCA_013389965.1). NCBI lineage: Eukaryota > Metazoa > Chordata > Aves > Coraciiformes > Todidae > Todus > Todus mexicanus. The sequence continues at coordinate 1,966 of WEIS01046937.1, forward strand.
TTTTTTTTTTTTTTTTAAATATGCTTTAACTGCTTTGGTTTTGAGCAGTCCATAACCTCCTTGGAATACATATCTATTTCAGCTTTCATTTGCTGAACCCCCTGAATGAGTTTATCCAAACAATGTGAATTTACTCAGATCTTTTTAAAATCCCACATCTCTTGTGGTTGATAAAGCTGACTTTAGCTAAGAAGAGTTGGATCAGGGTGATTTAAATTTCACAGTGAAAATGATAAGGGCTTTACTAGAAATAATAAGCACATTCAAATACTGTCATGGGCAAACAGTTGAATGTGCAGTGAGAAATTTGGCAAGGCTAGTATTTTTTTTCCAGTGTTGATTTAATGAAGTAATGATAGTGAAAGAAAAAGAGAGACTTGCAGTCAGAGGTAAACTTATGTTAATTCCATATCAGCAGTTTTATAAAGCTTTATTCGTTTAAAAGCAGCATTAATGCTCTAATAACTTTTAAAATGTCATGCTGTTTAAAACCAACAAAAAACCCCAAACAAACCCACCAGCGAGGAGAGAAGGAGTCTATTTTGGCAGCTCTCTACAAACCGGCTGAGTGATACCCTATTATCGTCATGAACTGCGTGTCAGTTTGTTGAGCCTGAGGATAACTTGTGTTTCAGGGAAAAAAGAAGAAAAAGAAAAAACACAACAAAAAGGCAACCAACCAACCAACACATCCACTTAAGCTTCAGAGCAAACGATAACGGGCCGCAGTTTAAAATCGTTTTGAACATTTGCTTGTCCATTTAAACAACCCAGAGCCTCACCTTTTGTCCTTCAAATTGGGTGGGGAATCTGCAGAGCCCCAATTGCAAAGGAAGGCTTGGCCAGAGCTGGTACATTTGCAGGATCAAAAAGGTTCAAATCTATGAATCCAGATGTGCTTTGGAGTGATATGGGCTTTGGAGTGAATGGGGCGGGCAGGAAAGGGGCAACACGACCAGGGTCAGAAGACGAGATGATGTTTTGAGGCAGTTGTTAGATATATTATATATTATTATATGTTATACATAATGCCAATATATAATGTAGAAAGGATTATATTATTATATAATATGTAATATATTGTATGTAATATTATATATTAATACTACCCATATTTTATATATATCCGTCATTAGGGTGGTTTGTGTACGGCAAGGAGCTGGCATCCAGAATTAGTGAGATCTGAGCAGTGAGGCATCTGGAAAAAAAAATAAATCTACTGTGCGTGGCACTTTCAAGAAGGGGCGAGAGGGAAGCAAAGTGAAGAAACATCACTGTGCTGCCAAAGGGCTGAGGTTAAGAATCCCTCTGTGCAATTTAGCAGTTTTTAATTCCTACATTTTAATGCCTCGCAGGCCATTGTGTCAGTCTACTTTAGCTCCTTCAAGGAGCCATCTCAGTGCTGCCAAGTGGATTAGCTCTCCGAGGGGCTGCGGCTCCCCCTTGCTCGGGGCTCGCATCCATCACCTCCTCCTGCGCATCCTCGCTGCTGCCTCCCAGCCCTCCCCGAAATTTGGGCTCTCTCCCTCCCTGGCAGCGCCAAACGCTGCAGCCACTAATGCCAGGCTCTAAGTGGGAGCAGCTTTGTTTTTCACAGGTGCTCCTATGATCTTTCTGTCCTTTCTTTCCTTTCTATTTCTTTCTTTCTTTATTTCCCCCTTCAGGAAGGTGGTAAAAACCTCCTGGAAAGCTTCCTGCCATCAGCGCAGGGGAGAAGCGGTCATTAGCAGACAGGGAGGGATCAATATCCCTGCCCAACCTTTCTGGTTGCAGTTCCAGTCAGTAATTATATTGCTGGTATAACCCCATGAATATCGTGTACATATATGTATAGGAAAAACTAAGCTCTTCAAAAGAGCTGATTTCCATAGTTAATGACCAGAGAACTCCGAGCGACTTGGTCCCTGACAGCTTCTTTGTGTTCGGTAAACAAATTTGGGAGGAATAAAATGATTGTAAGGTTAAAAAAAACCCCACAACAACAACGAGCTAAACTCCCCCCGCCCACCATCACACACATATTTCCTGCATTTGGCTCATTAACCGACCAGTACGTCCTTTAAAATCCGGAGATTAATGAGGCATTTTACGAGACTAATACATTTTAAATTTTAACACTGGAGTTAGCATCTATAATTGTACAATTATACGTTCATTTAGATTTTTTAAAGATAACTAATCACAGGTGACTAGAACTGCGTGAAGAGGCAGAATTTATGTTTCTCTTGCTCTAGGAGTACTAAATCATGCAGGAATTGAAATTGTTTTCCTTATGACAGATAGCCCAGGCAAGATTAGTCAGTCACTGTTTCAGATATAATGCCTTTTTTTTCCTTATTATTACGCATACTTTATGTGGGACTATTATATTTGTAACGTATATTTCTGCATACAGCAAATGAACTATTGTGTAATGCAAGGGCTAAGGAAGAATATCATTAGTTCTCGCTATCCCGCAGTTTTGAGCAGCTGGTGAAATATATACCAATCACCCTACAAGCCAGCTTCATGTTAACATGTATAACAAAGCCCGAACGATTCCTGTTTGACAGAACTTCACCATGTAGTAATAAATAAGGCTGAATTATTGATGGTGATAACTGCTAATATTATTATGACCTCAATTATATGCTTTTTTTTTTTTTTTTTTTTTTTTAGGCACATTAGCAACAAAAGGTCTTCTCTTCGCTCATTGCTGGGTGGGTTGTGAGGGTTGTTTTTTTTTTTCCCCAAGTTCCACTTTACATTAAAATCGAATTGATCAAACCTATTTGCCATTTCGCTGTGAGTGGATAACCATAATGGGTAATCTATCAGCATGGTGCTCCCCTTAAAGCTATTAACACCTTTTGTTGTTTTACTCAAGTTTCTGAACGTGCTGAGAGGTTCAAAAAGGCAAACCCCTCCAATCTGTTAGGATTGCACAGAGCTGTGACTTGTGGCACTCTTTTAATTACCATACTTTTTAAACTCTCCGGTTAAATACTGATATTTCTGACACTAAGTAAGTCTTTATTTACTTACGAAGCTGTGAGACAGCTAAATTAAAGCTGATTAGCAAGATGGCAGCTCTGCTGCTTGCAGCTGAGGTGAGTTTAGCTGCAGCCTGGCATCTCCCCACAGCTCGCTGCTTGACTCTTAGTCACTGGGGCTGAGATCACTCAGCAGCAAGGCAAATAAAGGCAGCTTAGAGTTTTTTGCCCTTTGGCAAATTGGCAAATTGTGTTAGTGAGATGGATGTGTGTGCGTACGGCGCGGAGCAGTCTGCTTGTTTGTGAGAGAGCTTTTTCTAACAGGCAGAGAGAGATAATTTCTAGGAGTTGCAGGCTTGGGGAGTTGTGGGATTACACTCATTAAAGAGTGAGGAGCTAATGAAAAAAAAAATCAGAAGGAGACCGAATAAACTGGAGGATACAAATATGGACCCGCTATCTTAGTAAGGTTGTCTCTTTTCACTTGAGTCTATGGTAGAGATTTCTGCCCTTCTGGAACTGTTCCTCAAGTTTGAGTGTTCGGATTTTGGAAATTTGCCTTATTAATACTTGTACAGGGAAGAATGGTAAAAGATAGAGGGAACTCCTTTTTTACTCTCTTACATCAAGCCCAGGCTAAAAGTACAGTTGGTATAATGTTAATGCAATGGCCAAGTTAAAGTAGGTGGCGCCTGTCTTCAGCAGCACAATACCCTGGTAATATTCTTGGTGATAATCTTGACAGAAAAGCCTAGGTAGAATAAGTAGGGAATTCCTTTATTCCCTCACATGTTCCCATGTTCTTTTTTTTTTTTTTTTTCCTTTTGGGAGTGGGGTGGGAGGATGGTGGTTTGTTCTTGGTCTTTGTTTTGGTTTTTTTCCTCTCTGTTCAATTGCCCTGGTGAGAGTGTCCTACTAGTGGGGGAGGAGAAGCCCAGCTGGAGCCTTGCCCCCTCCATGGCTTGTGGGAGGGAGCTGCTCTCAGCACAGAGCAGGGGCTCCTGTTCCACCGGGGCTCAGGAGAAGTGGGAGCACCTCATCTGGAACCTTTGCCCAGGGTTTGCACGGTACATGTAGGTTTGGTGTGTGAGCACTGTTCGTTTTTCTTGACTAGAAAGGGGAAAGTCTCTGCCTAGCAATGAAAACGCAGCCTTGAGACCATACAAGCTTGGTGTCTGTGTCATTTCATATGAGAGGAGAGAGTCTCATGAGTTCATTCATAATTATTCTGACATCAAATTCTTTTAATTGCATAGTGCCACAAGTGAAGACAGGGATCCCAGTTCATTGCTGACACAGGGAGAGTCCATGCTACTGATTTAAACCAGCTTGCACCTTTCGTGATGGGAATGCCAACAGTGGTTTAGGCCCTTTCACTTCTACTTATATAGTGAGTCAAAAGAAGGGAGAAATGAAGAAATATTTGTGTTGGCTTCAAAACCAGATTGAAGATAAATTGCTGTTAAGCTCCAATTCTGTCTAGCTGTTGATACATGTAATATGGCAAATTAATTAAAAGCTTATACTCACAATATATGGGGATTTCAATTGTTTTAAAGTGGTGTTTAGTCTTTCAGCAACTAGANCTGCCCGGATCTGTGTGTCTGGGGGTGCGTGACACGCATGTTGAGTCAGTCAACAATTTTAAAGAAAGAAACGAGTAATTCTTTTTTAAAGCACTCCTAGTGGTGGCTAGGAAGCTGTGGCTGCTGCTCCCCCCGGGGGTGGGAGCCGAGCTGTGCGGGGCTCCCGGGGCCCACAGCCCCGGCAGGAGGGGCAGCCTGGGGAGATGGGCGAGGAAAGCAGCGAAACGGCCCCAGCTGAGATTGAATGAGCAGCCTCGGAGGCCCTGCCGCTGGGCTTGCTGCTCCTTACTGTGCTACTGGTTACTCACGATTCAACTCCTGCCCGTTAAATGAACTCTCAGCAGCCCAATTGGGCACAGCGAGCCGGCTCCCCGAGAGCAAGGCAGATGTGCTGGGCACACTCCTTTGGGCTGAGCTCTCGGGGAGGCTGCTCCTCCTTGCAGCTCTCCGAAGCTCCCAATGCCCCTCCCGGGGCCGCTCCCATTCCCCGCCTGGCCACTGGCGCGGAGTTCAAGATTCACACATGGTTTGGGATTGGAAGGGGCCTCGAAAACTCCTCTAGTCCAATAGCCCCATTGCTGGAGCAGGATCATCCAGCCCAAGTCCCACAGGAACTCGTCCAGGCGGGTTTGAAACGTCTCCAGAAGAGACTCCACAACCCCCCTGGGCAGCCTGGGCCAGGCTCTCTCACTCTCACTGCAAAGAAGTTCTTCCCAATATTCAAGTAGAACCTCCTGTGTTCCAACTTACACCCGTTGTCCCTTGTCCTATCCTTGGGTGCCATCGAGAAGAGTGTGGCTCCATCCTCCCGACACTCGCCCTTTACATATTTATAAACATTAAAGAGGTCTCCCCTCAGTCTCCTTTTCTCCAAGCTGAACAGCCCCAGCTCCCTCAGCCTTTCCCCAACAGGGAGATGTTCCCCTCTCTTCAGCATCTCTGGGGCTCTGCGCTGGACTCTCTCCAGCCGTTCTGGTTCCTTCTGGAACTGAGGGGCCCAGACCTAGACACAATAGTCCAGAGTTGCTCTCTGAGAAGTGTTACTGCTTCTTGGCAGCCCAAATTTCACACCAGAGATAACAAATGCTTGAAACCCAGGTGCTGCTTGAAGGAGATAAACCACATTTCTCTCTTCCCCCCACCCCGCATCCCCATTAATTAAAAGGTATCCGTAAATTTAAAGGGAGGTGGTGGCTATGGTAAGTTTGGGACTGGTGCCAAATGTCAACAGCAAAAGGCCTGAGATAAGACCCTGTCAGATCCCTCCGTAAGTGGCAAGATGTGTCCTCCCCCTGTAGTGAGCTGGAGCATTACAACGTTGCCTGCCTGCCAACAGAGTTTCAGTCACCCTGAAAAGGAGATTCTAGGGAAATGGAGAGAACCCTATTGGAAGGGTTATGAGGAGACGCTGAGGGAATTGGCTTTGTTCAGTCTAGAGAAGAGAAGGCTGAGAGGTGACCTTATTGCTCTCTACAACTACCTGAAAGGAGGTTGTAGAGATGTGGGTGCTGCCTCTTCTCCCTTGTAACTAATGACAGGACAAGAGGAAATAGCCACAAGTCGTGCCGGGGTAAATTTAGGGTAGATATTAGGAAAAAAATCTTTAGTGAAAGAGCAGTTAAACATTGGAACGGGCTGCCCGGGGAGGCGATGGACTCACCATCCCTGGAGGTATTAACAAGCAAATAGATGTGGCACTTCAGGGCATGGTCTAGTGACCACGGAAGTGTTGGGTAGAAGGTTGGACTTGATGATCTTGGAGGTCTTTTCCAACCTTGATGATTCTGTGATTCTAAGGGAGAATGGTTTGGACATGTCTAGTAGTGAACCTGGGGCCTTTAAGTTATTTAGACTATTTGGTATTTCCTTAAACTTAGCTTTTGATTCTTCTTGGGATTCCATTCCTTACTGGAGGTTGCTAAATTGACACCAGAAACTGTGCGAAGTGCTTGGCCTTGAATTAGTCAACACAATGATAGCATTGTAGCCTTTTTTTCCTCCCTCTCTTCATCAACATGTGTCGTACGTTAGTCAGGTCCAGATTCATTAACTAAATTGCAGCAGGGAGGTTCTGCATGGGAACTGTGTCTGGCCCAGCTGCCCTGGTAGCTCTAATGCTGTGATGTTTTCTCCTTACGGAGCAAGTCCAGAGGCAGGGACGTGCCTGCCTAGGAACACACATCCACTTTCTTCTCAGAGAAAAAAACAACAACAGCCTTCTTCCTTTATCGTCTCCTCTGATCTTGCCAGGAATGTGTTTATCCTGAAGGTGTATTTGTGTCTTTTTTTTTTTTTCCACAGTAAAGACCATCTCTTTCAGATATGAATCCTGCTGAGGATCCGTAGACTTTTGGACACTCCTGACCAGTCCTTTATTCAAAGTAGTGACTAAAAGGGCAGGTCTGCTGATCCCTGTTTGGCTCCTTGGGCCATCCATTCCAACACTGCAGATAGGCGGTTTAATTTGAATTACTGATTATGTATGTACTGAGACAGGAACTCTATCTCCAGTTCTGGTTTGGGTTTCCATGACCAGGTCTTTAGGACCTATCTGGTTGGTTATTAAGTATGAAGTCTCGCGGGTTGTTTTTTTTAAATAATGCTTATGTACATGTGACTATGGGAGCTACTCAAGAGAGCAGATCTGTGTGTCCTTTCCGATGAGGTCAGGGTGCAGTTGCTATTGTGAGGCATCATTAGAAAACACGGCAAAAAATGTTTGCCTTTTTTAAAAAAACAATATAAGTTTAGAATTCCTCAATTCCCCTTGAGATTGGTGATGTTCAGTGGCCACTCATAATAGCTTTTTATTTTACTTTTTTTTCCTTATATTAGATTAGCTCCTGTTACATACTAATTATCTAAAATGTTATTACATTATAAGATATTATTTTCAACTCAAACCAGTAATAAAGTAATTACTTCAATTATTTGAGAGCTGCATAAATGATTCAAAGTGAACAATTTGATCAACTTACCTTCTTTTGGTAATGGCAGGATGTCTACAACTGCATTCAAATTTCTTTAAACTTCTTACCGGACAAATACATTGTGCATGTTTCTCTCACTGAATTGATGATATTTTTGAAACTTTGATCTGGAATGTAGGGGGCTTATTTTGGACTGTCCAAATAAACCAAGGGTACTGTTCTTGTAAGGTGAGTTTTAGAAGTACTGTGCAAATTTAAAATCTGGTCCCAATAAGTGGTTGTGTTGTACTGATTTGCCTTTTAAATTCACCTTCTGTGAAAAACAGTGAAATCAAATAATTTGAATGTGTTTAGGAAGTAAAAACAAGAGTTAGGAAATGACAGAATGATTCTATTTAAAAATTTCAAATGAAACCCAGTAATATTTTACTTATTTTTTCACTTTTAATTGGTTTCAGGCAAAACCCAAATGTAAAGATGACAGGGAAACTGTAAAGTGCTTAACTCGCTGTCCTGGAACCGCATAGCGTGTGACATTGATGCTGTGCAAGTTGTCTTTCCATTCTTTCAAAGACACAGAATGAGGTGCCTTGTACAATGTGTCAGCTCAGGAGCCCCCAGGCTGTGGTTTAAAGCAAGCAATACACTCGCTAATTTTAGTTTCCGTGTGCCTCCTGAAATGCCCGTTGGCCTATTGCAGATCCTTAGGAGGCGTTTCTGATTGGAAAATACTTCCTCTCTCTTCCTAAATCTGTTCTGAGAAGTTCCACTGGAATAGCAGGTGCTTGCAGATTTCCTGCCCATCAATTCCCGTATCTTGCCACTGTGCTCAGCTGCTTCATTTCATCTTTTCAGCTTATGATGCCTTGTGCAAACGCAGTGATGCTGTTCTCTTTCCCTGACAGCATGAGCACACTACATATGTGCACTTACTTCTTGGTGGTACTTACATAAAGCAGTGCAACGTTAATTTTATTTTTTAAGACTGTGTGATTTAGTAACCCAGGTGACACTTTTCACAGTAACCGTAGAACCAGATGTTTGGTGAGAGCTGGTATTCGAAATACCAGAACCGCAGGGGCCTGCCCAGCAAGTAAGGCTGAAGTTAGCGGGCTCAGCTTCTAAGGGATGGACACATCTGGCCAGAGGTGCCCACTTTGGCCACGGCTGCAGAAGGTGACAGGAGTTGTCCTCAGTGAGAGGCAGAAGCAAAGCAATGTACTTTGCCATTGCTGCGAGAGAATTACGGCACATTAATCCTTTTGAAATGCCCTCGTTAATTCCTGCAGTTTTGTTGCTGTGAGCCCGAGTTTCTTCTCCCTTGAAGCCTCCACGTTTTATTACGTATTGTAAGGGGCTACACCTGCAGCTCGAAATGCCCAGCACAAATGTTAGAATGGTCTCGAGCAGTCAAAGAGAAAGTTCAAAGTTCAAAGGTCGGTCTTTTGTAAGCGGCGAGGAAGAGCTATGGGATAATAGCTTGTTAATGTTATTTACCTCATTCAGCTGAGAAACTTTCTGTAGGACTCTGTTGTGTCAAGACATTTACGTGGGCAATTCTGGGCATTGTCATTTCAATAGGGGTTAAATTATTCTGTTTTGTCATTAAGTGATCCTTGATTGGCAATCCACCACACAATGGGTGATCATTAGGGAAAGGCTATAAAACTGTTACACCATTTTAAGAGTGAATGGTGAATGAAGCCAGATATCTCCAGGACCCGTTCTCCCCCCGGACTACAGCTGCTGAGGAAGCAATTTAAAGCAGAAACATTTAGAGGCTTGGAACAATTTGGAACAATCATTTCTTTAGTACATTTCCCTAATTAAATTTTGAAAATATTTACGCTGAAGTGAACAGTGGATAAAGTTTCTTATAGTCACCTAAAGCATGTCTAGTGTTGTCAGGCCTCCTGAATTTATTGTATCAGTGTAAGTGGTACTCTATTTAAAACTCAGGCTGTTTGAGTACTGAGTCTATATCAGAACATGAGTCTTAAAAATAAAAGTGAACTGTGGCATGTTAGTTACAGAGAAAATACTGAAAATGAGGCAAAAGCCCAAATAAAATGAGAACTTGAGAACTGGATGGTATAGAAGGAAGTGTAACTTGCTTAATGAAAACGCCTCCAAATCCAGAAACTACTGCTGTTCAAGACCTGTGCCATGGCTTCTGTGGGCCCTAGGCTGCTGGCTACCATTGTGATCCAGACTTAGCCTTCTATTCTGTCAGTGCGTGTGACATCAAGCCTTGCAGTCTACTGTAAATCACTTAAATTGCTGTAATGCCTATGGTTGGCCAGAGCCAAGATTGTGCAGGTCTTGGAGGTCTTTTTCAGTCTAGGTGATTCTATGATTCTGTGCTTTATGTATCTTAGTAAGGTGGTGGTTCTGCTGTTCTCAGACCTGTCTAAGTAGGGCTGCTGTGCTCCTCTCCTCTTTCCGCAGCATGGTCCTGGACCTGGCTCCTGTCTGACTCTGTGCTGAGCCATTTCATCTCATTGGAGGAGCAGGAAGGCATGGGACAGGAGCAGGTGGCCTAGACAAGACAATAGTCTGGTCCTGCCTTGCATCAGCTAAGTAGTTGTGGGATCAACATGTGAGAAAGTACTCGCGCTGTAGCTAATCAACAGCTTCCACCCAGCTTTACCTGACTTTACCATTCTTAGTTTCTGCAGTTGTGATGCTCTAGGTGACCCCTGGGGACTGGGTTTTCTAACAGCTGTCCAGATAGTTGCAGCCATGCTCTTGGGAGCGGTGATTTTTCCATGACTGAAAAGCCAACATAGCTTTTAACTAACACCGTGGAGCTAATTAACTGCTTAGTGCTTTGTCCTTGCTTCTTTATATTCCAATTATGATTGCAGCTCATCTCACTTGAGAAAGAACATGCTCCGTGGCCTACAAAGAGACTTATTTCTTCAACTACAATTAAAGATAGGATTCTTTCCTCGTAATTAAAGATATGCTGTTGCAAGCTGTGCAAGTGGGCTACAAAGAGCCAGCTGTCCGCTGGGGAGGCTGTGAACTGAGGCATGGTCTGTCTCTGGTTTTCAATACCCCCAGATGCATAGTTAGACACCAGGTCTGCAAACATTCGCTCTTTTGCTTGACTTGGAAGGATCCGTTGTCTTTCAGGGCCTTTGGAGAGTATCACGGTGACAAGCGCATGAGATCAGATGTTATGCTGTAAACCTGCCTTTAAAAGGGAAAAAACAGAAAAGAAATAGGAAAATGTCCAAGTTTCTACATTGAAGTTGCGGCATAGCAATAGTCAAAGATGTTTTGAATAGCAATAGACAAAGGTGTTTTAATGGATTCCATGTATTTTCCAACATCTGAATTTCCCTTTAAACTTGTACTAGGTAAATGTTACTCAGTTGCCCTTTTAGAAAACAACAATTTGACTTTTTTCCCTCTTTGTATTCTGACAAATATTGGTCTTGATGAGTGTTAAGGGACTGAAAACGCTAAACATCAAAGTGCTCATTATCAACCAGCCAGCTGCACTCCTCACCGCACCTCCTCCTCATCACACGCAAACCTGATCTTTTCTGTGGGGACCACCCCCCCCAGAGACATGGAACAAGTTCTTCTCTATGCTAACAGTGCACAACATTGTCAAATGATGTGTAATGATTTTATAATGTGAACTAATGCCACTAGGGACCGAACTGAGACTTCTGATTTCATTACACTCACTGCTGAGACTGGTTTGGAATATGAATTTGGGGCAAAGATAAAAGGCTACGTTCATGTCCTTTACCCATCAGCCCTCGACCAGTATTATTTGGCGTGGATCCAGACAAAGATCCTGCCCCAGGTATCTCAGGGAAAAAAACCCTTGTGATTTATGTATGTTGCTATAAAACACTGGGAGTGCAGCTGCGTACCTTTTACTGAGTAAACTCTTGTGTCATGATTGAAATCTTGGCATAAGTCAGAAGAAACTTCCCTGCTGTGTCAGAATCAGGCCTTTGCTGGCCAAGACAATATTTCTAAAAGCTAGTGTTTGTTAATATTAATACATTTATTAGTTTACCTTTAATTTAGAGATATCTCTAGAAATGTGAAGATACCATACACTATGTATGAAATTTATGGTAAATTCTGTTGCACTGAATGAAACCTTTATATATAACAACAAAAACATAACTATACCAGCAAATGGTGTTCCTTTACCTACTATTTTCTCTGTTCCCGTGTAGCCTGGGATACTTGACTGATCTAAGTGATTTCATCTTCCTGTGTCCTAGGAGACTGTGAAAATCAGAAAAAAATGCCATAACATTTTTTCTCTCCAACGGATAATGTGAGAATTAGCTTTTTTCTTCATTCTGATGTAAGGAAAAAACCCCCCAGGCTTTCAGTCAAATTCTCATCTACTATAAGTCTGTCTGGTTCTATTGTTTTTGAGATAGTTTATCCCATTTGTAGCAGCAGAAAATGTAGGCCATGCTAGTGACAGCCAGGAGATGAACACCCTGAATATGTAGCTAATTTTCAAATGTAATCTACCTGCTAATGTGTGATACGAGAACTAAGTGTCCTTTACATACTCTTAAAGCACTTCAGATGCAGGAGGGATAGAAACTAATCCACCTTCAAAGGTAATTATATTGGGAATTACACTACTTCATGCAGTAAACTGTATTCAGCACCCTGCCCCTTTTTTTCCAGCACCGTACCATTACCACTGTTTTAGATACAAATAAGAGTTAATCATAAGTAAATTGAATTCAATATGTGAAATGGGAAGGAGAATCCTCCTTACAAAGATATAAAGGCATCTAAAATATAAGTGGCGATTAAGCTTGTTTCCTCTTGTGCTTATACATACTGGACAAATGATTTACTTTCATCATCTAATATATTTAAACTATCTCGGTTGTAGGGGTCACAGCCACAGTGAGATGGGAGGAAAGACAATACTAATCAAAAGTAAACCATGCCACTTTTTTTCTCTAGTGCAGCTAATCTTAATTGAATCAATCTCACGGCATATGTTGACAGTGAAAGATTGCTCGAACCTGGGAGGCCAAGCTGGACAGAGCTTCCAGAATAAATAAATAAAAAAAATCTTCCTTAATCATTAATTTGTTCATTCACTCCCATTTGCTTCCATTCTTCAATGTCTTGGAAGATGTACCCCATGCAACCTTCCTCTTGAGCAATCATTTTCAAGTGTTGCTCACAATATACTCATGTGTTTTTGAAGAAACTAATTTGCCTGAGATGAATACAGCAGAGATGCTTATCTTTTTACTTTTTTTTTTTTTTTTAAAGAGAGATGTAGTGGGATGGTATAAATCGAGCCTTTTTCGAAAAGGATAACATTTATAATGAGCTGTAACAGCATTGAGCTCAATTTGGAGCTGAAATTTTTCCTGTTCGAGGATATTAGGTAGATCATGCTTGGACTCGGATAGAGTTGAGGAGCAGTTTACAATCTATTTGTAAATTCACAGTATCCCTAGTCCTATAAAAGTAAGGCAGAGAAGTGGAAACCTTTTGAAGTTGGTGGAAAAACTAGAGAACTTCATGGTCTTTGGATCAGGTATCTTGCAAATATATGAGGGTTCCATGATGTTATAATAGTAACAGCTAATAAATAATTGGTAATATTATCTCAGATTTACTTTTCTGACAGGATTTTACTGAGGCTGGTAGTGTGAGAATTCCCCTGTTAACAGTTATTTTCATTTTATTATTATTTTGTTGCTACTTAACAAGCAAACTATATGCACATACATGCATCTCCTTCCTCGGTTTCCCAGCGGTTTATATATATATTGCATTATAGGTTTGTCAACATTACAAAATTGCTTAAATTTGTTAACACATGAGGTGGAGGAAGACACTTAGTGTGTGACCTGTTATTTCTGTTCTGGTCTTCATATCTGCAGACGTTTTTGCTGAATTATCAGTGTGAAAATCTTAACCTTAAAATGAAATGTGAGAGGGTAGAGGGATCCTTCCAGAATCAGGACCTTAAAGGCTACACTGAAGTCTCTCTAAAGATAAGGCTAAATTAGATTTATTCTTGCTAACAGTTTTCATTAAATAATGCTGGTAGGTGTGAAGTATAAGGAGAAAGGTTTTGATGAACAACTCAGTGTTCATATTTTATGTAATCCATCGTGGGCGCATATAATTTAAAACATTGCTATATTGTGCATTAATAAGACTCACTGTATGCAATTAAATGGTATTTGATGATGAAAAGCAGATTTACTGGTGATGTGCAATAAAATCTTTAACACAGTAGCAGAACCTTGCTAGAGATGTAATGGTTTGTTCTGAGCATATATTGTCTACGCTGAACTTAAGTGTAACAGTGTGTACATAACATTCGCTTATTTTCCCAACACATTTGTTCAATCTATGAAGCAATTTCATTTTACTGTTCCTTTTGATTTGGGTATGTGCAGAGCGAGTTACTCTCTTAAGAGATATACACTCTTAAGTCATTCTTCAGGGATCGGTTGTACTCTACAGCTTGAATTTCTTCCCAAAGCAAAGAAGTCACATTTAACTTCTCACTGTGGCACTTAAAAAAAATAAAAATAATCAAATCTAGCTCTCAGAAGTGAAAAATCCTTTATGCCTGAGTAGCCTAACCCAGTGTAATTTACAAAAATACCCACAAAATTAGCTAAGAAAACTTCAAACCTTTTAAATGACAAACAAATCATTTCACCCATGCTTAAAATCAAGAGAGCACATTTGGTAAAGTCTCCTCCTCAAGCCTTCGCTCTTTAAAGGGCCATCTTGTTTTATTTTGATGTGTATCTTTATAGCAGAATAATTAACGTTTTACAAATCAGCAATGATGAAGCTGTTCACATTATTCTGAGGGCAATAAATCTCTGTGCACATAGTTTTGTATTATAGAGATCATTTAAGTGAGTGTAATTTTAACATTTTGATGACAGTTTTAGGATCCTACCAAGCAGTGATAAAGCTAGCAGTTATACTATGTGATAATTCTGCCTTTCATTAGAATGCAGAGTTTCTCCATACTAAATCAGGCCAAGATGCAAGCTATTACCCCTGGGCAAAATTCATTCATTATGCATCTACGTTATTCCTAAAATTATTGATAATACTTTTTACAATAGTTATTTTTTCACGCGTTAACTTTTGCGGTTATTTTAGCATTAACAAGATGTTTATTAATCTTGAGTATTTCTGGAATAATAAATACAATCTCAGAGCCTCTTATAGTTTCTTTAAGTTAAAAGGCACCGTCAGTTATCGTGCTGTAAGTCCACAGTGCAATTATGGAGTGGCCTATTAAGCTGTGTTTAAGGAGAACATTAGAAAGAGGGTAATGAATGTCCTGTGTGGCTCTGCAGTTCAAAACACAGCCCAGAAACCTTTGTTTGCTCTAAGGAAAGTCAGAAATGATGCTGCTGGAGCTGATTACATGTCATGAGCGTAAACTTGGTACCAGGCTTGTTATCTTCCTTTATACTGTATGCAAATGGATCAGCTGCTCGGAAGACTCAGCAGCTGAAGCTCTTCTTGGTTGGGAATTGCAGCAAGTCGCAAGCTGGTTTTTGCTCAGTTGCCACATGGGAACCTGAGGCCCAGGCTATACTTCTAGGGTGTCTTAGGCACTTCTGAGGACGTGTGGAGGGAGTGACAATTCCCAGGTGACGCATTTCCTTACCTGCTCTTTTATCACCTTACTATTGAGGTCATTGTGGTCTGTAACATCAAATACATCACAAATCAGCAATGTTCAGGCTGAATCTCATCCTTTCCTTTTTGTCAGGTGTTGCATATGAGTTGATATCATGTCCTCTGTCATTAATTGCCATGTGAAGTCTGGTTGAGGGAGGCATTTCAATAGCCTAAGAGGCAGCATGGCATAGGAAAAGGATTTTGGATCGGTGGTGCTGGATATAGTTCAGGATATGTCCCGTATGCTGACAAGGTATTGTCTCTGTGGTGTGTGAAGTGTGGTTGGATGATTCAAGTGCTTGGCTTTTGAGGTGTTATAGCGACATTTACTGTCATTTCTACTCTCACTGATGGTGCACCCATGGCAGAAAATGGGCTGGGCTGGAGGGAATTATCCCCAAGGTCAGCCCTGCCCAGCAGATACAGGTTGGACCTGGGGGAGGGAGTGGTGGCAGCTGAACCAGATCTCTCCGTTCGCGGTGTGAGCACATGGGAGAGAGGAAAGGCTCCCTTCATCGTATCGCTTCCTAAGCACATTTACACGGTGGGTAGGTACAGTTCAGCCCTAAATCTCTGTATCAACATAGCTCATTGTTTAATTAAGAGATAAATTATCATGTTTGGACTAGAAAATGTGAGGATTTCTTTCTTTTTCCTCTCTCCCGGCATATTTACTAGTACAGCATTGTGTTTTATTTTGTCATGTGCTGTCTTCTCCACAGGAGCCCAGCACTTGACTTTCAGCTGGTCTGATAGCACAGAGGTTTCAGTCATCTCAGTAGCGGTATGTGAGTCAGTCTCAGGAGACAGTCCTCAACTGATGTTCTAGAGGTCTTATTTAAAAACCTGAGGACGTGAGTCACCAAAAGGACATAGCATCAGAGTAGATGGTAGTCATTGCAGCTCCACTGTGCATCTCCTACAAGATGTCTGTTATTTTTGCTAGCATGCTATACTCAGGCCTGCATTCATCTCACTTAATTTCAAGGACTTTATGGCTAAAGAGACAAGCCAAGGCAACCCAGTTCCCATGCAGGGGGCTAGCTGGAAGTGTACATCCAAGTCTTTTTCCTTAGCCTGCTTTCTTGCCTGTTAGTCAAGGATGTTGCTCAAATGAGAAGATGGGAAAAGAGTTGTCAGGGTGGCAAGAGGAGATATTCACCCTTGTTGCTGAATGGCTCTTGTACTCCTTTACTCTCCTTCTCAAATGTGTAGGAAGTGGCAGTGAAAGGCATCCCTCAGCACATCCCTGTGCTTCTTCTATCTCCCATCTATTTTTGATGAGACACCAAATAGCAGTTGTAAGAACAGGCAGAAATAGTCAGTGTTACTCCAGATGATCAACCAAAACTAGGAAAAGGCCTTGTGTTCATTAGACGTTTTGTTATCTGCCAACTGTAAGTAGTGCTTTCTTTGGGGATCAACTTCAGACACTTGGATTTTCATGATTCACTAACTGTAATAAATAAATGTGAATAAATCCAAACTTCAATGCCAAGGACTGAATCAAACCCACTTATTTTTATACTGAAAATATCCTGGCATTAAAAGGCTTAGAATGTTGGGCTGTTCTGTTTAACAATGAGGTGAAAACCGTCGCAGGTGACTGTAGCAGTAACTAAAAAATGCTAGAACTCTTCTGTAGCTTCCTTCAAGGAGGTAGTTTGAAGTTGCACGCTCAGACTTTTTCTTCACATGACTAATCCACTCTGCTGTGACCTATCTTTAGTTTGATATTGAATCAGGAACAAGAACTGTAGCTTCAGCTGACCCCAAACATTTAGTTACATTAATCACAAGGTGTTTTTGGACTCTGAGCATCCTGAATGAAAGACACTTTCTTTGCGAGACATTGATCAAACAGTCTACAGGTATCAGTGCATCGAGGCACATTAATCATCTGGTGCATTATCAGTTCCACCAGGAGAATATGTAAATGTGATTCCTGTCGATGATAAGGGAAAGCAGAATTTATTTTTAAAAGTGGTCCATCTGGAACTGTTGATATAATCTTACCTAAGACAATAGGTTGTAAAGATACATTTTAGCAGGGCTGCCAATGAACATACAGAACAAGCAAATTAAAGGTATCAAAAAAAGAGAAAAAAACCCGGTGGCATTACCTCAGTCATTTGTGGGAATTGCTGTTCCACAACTTTGTGGAGGAGACCTTTTCTGCTTAATAAAACAGTGCAGTTTTATGAAAGCTCTTATAATTGTTCTGTAACTAGAAAAGTTTTGTTTAAGAGTGGTGCTATTCTATTCTCTGCTTCAGTGCCCTTGTCCTAGAATATACCTGTGATACACTTGCCTTGTGGCTCAGGATGTAAAACTCATACTTACGGTGAAACTTTGAGGCTCTGGCTCACCTGCACAGTTGGCTTAACCTTCACTCGTATTCAGGGGGCCGCCTGACTGAGAGGTGCAATGTGCATCTTGCTGAAAGCATTTTCACATTGACCTCCTTATATCATTGATTAATTTTCTCTATTTCTTTGCGAGGAAAAAAAGAAAGGTCTTGTACTTCATTTTTCTTTCTCATTTTTAAATTTTTTAAAAACCTGTGCCAAATTGGTACTCTGCCAGAGGGGCAATCACACAGATATGCATCCTGTCAGCGTGGGTGTGTGAAAAGCTCATTCCTCTCTCATGAAGACATGTTTCCTTGCAGAAATATTAGTTGAGGTCTTTCCTGAGGGGATTAGAGACCTGGGATAGGGAATTTGGTAGAGATTGAATAGAGCGGTCATCTCATTTCTACTTTTTGTCTCTTTAGTGTTCTTTCCTACTTTCCCAGCATCTTTGGGCTACAAAAGTGGAACAAGCAGTCCTTCGGGAAGATGAGTACTTGTCTTTAAAGGGTATGGATCTTGCTAGCTTCTGGTCCCTGAAGACTTCAAGAAATGCGGTACATCTGTATGCAAAGGCTGAGGACAGAGCTTGCTTTGGATCCAATCTTGGCTCTGCTTGAGTCAGGAGGAAGTTCCCTACAGTGCAACATCACAAAAGGTTTTAGGATTTCTAAACAGTTTGAGGGGCATGTGGGCTAAATTCTGAAGTTTTTGAGGGAATGGTGGCTAAAAAGCATTTTTGAGAGATTAGGATTATAAAGGCATGCAATTAGTGCCTCCTCATCTTGTAGCTGAGACAACATCTACAGGATTTGTGTTTTCTCTCCTTATAGGACAGCATTTTGATTTCTCTTATGGTCAACATTATGGTTTTAATTTAAATGTGGAAGAGTTAGGAAAACTTGAATGTAATTGTAATGTGTCTGTATAAACAAAGAGATGATTAAGTGCACATGCACAACACTGCTTGGGATGCTAGCAAGGAAAACAATGCACAGTTCCCGCACATGCAAAAAGCCCTCTTTGAATGTCCTTCCTTTTGCATGTTTAATAATGTTTGTCATTGTGTTGCAACCATGTGGCCCTCATAATTATATTTACAAATAATTTACTTGTACTTTTCTCAAGGTCAAAGGATTATGTCTTCAGTAATTAGTCATACAGTGTATTATAAGAGTTTTATGGATTCCTTGTACCGTATCTCACTGTTGAGCAACATCACAATATTGCTGTTAAGTGAAAGTGCTTGTTGAAACGCAGGATTTTGGTAGAAATGGCCCCAGCTCCCACTAACTGAGGTAAGGATACAGAGCATGTCAGTGTGTCCTTGGGATGCTTGGTGTGTAGCTGCACCTGCACGGACAGTACTGATAATGGCATTTTAATAGAAAGCTTTAAAAGTTTTAGGTTTACTCTTTAGAGGGAAGAAAATAGATATAGTATCTCTGGTTTGCATTGCACCTTGGATTTCAAAAAGATCTTTTGGGAAAAGACCAGCAACTGACATTTTTCCTGTGTCCTCTTCTGTTTCTCTAGAGAACGCAGCTGGAAGTTAGTCAGATGTTATTTATGCAGGAAATCCTGTAGGCTTTTGACATGCCATGGACACAGTTAGAACAGTAAAAGAAACTCATGATTTGCTTAGGAAATGGAGTAAACTGTAGAGGCTAAATCAGTATATACCACTTATATCTCAATTTGGGTCATAGAAAGCTTTGGAAATCTGCAGGCTCAATATACTGGGTGTACATATGTCAGCTGAAGTCTTAATGGAAACTAGGGAGAAGAAAACCCCCTCAAATGATCAAGAATCTACAACGTTTCCAGGACAAGAAGGAAAAAAACTTATAATACCTATAATGATGGTGGCAGACCTGGACCCACAGAGCTCAGGACTCCAAGGGTCCCTGAAGAGGCAGCTACACAGCAGAGCCCAGAAGCTGCTGACATCTCCAGGGTGGCACAGGACACTGGCCAGGTGACAGAGAGATCCCAGGGCCAAAACCAACCCTGCCTGAATAGGGGTTTCAAGTCAGCAGCCTTCTGCATTGGTGGCGGGAGCTGGAAATGTCAAATCAGGAGGTGGCCACCCATTGCACATGTTTCTCTCTTCTTTCCTCTCACCCCTTAGTTTTACTTTTGGTAAAAATTCTTTCTTTAACCCTTTCTTTCCCTCTCTTTCGCTTTTCTTTCTTTTGGTTCTCAGTTCCAATGTCCCATTGGAGCATTTCAGAGTGTCTCTAATGAAACAGAATTTGTGCTGCCAGGAGTCATTATTCTGAGGTGTAATCAACTAACTGATAAAAATAGCTGATTGTAGCAGCAAGTTCAGGCCACTGCAGTAAAGGGAGACTTAGCATTTCTATTACAAGGCTCATTATTGAGAGGTTTATTGCTCAGTTATTAAAAAGAAAGTGCCATGAAATTTGGCATGTGTTATTACAGGAGAGAGAATATTTTTCCTGAGTCCAGTATTTAAAAGTCTGGTTTATTTTACTGTATTCTATTTCTTTCTCATGGTCTAAGGTCATAGAAATAATACACGATAAGAAAAAAAAAATAAATATCCAAGCTAGTGGCAAATAGGAAAGGTGGATAAATAGTTTATAACAGAGCAGAATAAGCTGAAAGAGCTTCCCTTTGGGCCACTTTGAGTCCATTACCCAGACAAGCAGAAGGTTGATACTGCATAATATGCCCTTGTTGGTTTGGCTGTTGTGCTGTGTGGCCTGGGTGTTGTAGAGTCTGAGATCAAGGTCCAGCACCAGGGCTTGGACATTCCTGGAAGACTCAGAGATTTTTGTGAATGATGATGAGTCAACTTCATTTCTGTTTGTTTTTTTCCTTTGAAAAGGTCTAACTCATGACTGATGCTTTATTAATCACAGAATCACTGAATCACAGAATTAACAAGATTGGAAAAGACCGTAGAGATCATCAAGTCCAACCTGTAACCTATTACCTAGCCTATCACCAACCTGTTACCCAATATCATCTCATCATCTAGTCATCTATATCTTGTCCCTGAGTACATCATCCAACCTCTTCTTAAACATATCCAAGGATGGTGACTCCACTACCTCCCTGGGCAGCCTATTCCAATGGGAATTCACTCTCTCTAGAAAAAAGTTCTTCCTAACATCCAGCTTAAACCTCCCCTGACGCAGCTGAAGACTGTGTCCTCTCGTTCTGTCATTGGTAGCCTNCATTGTATCACAGTAGATTCATGCTGTTGCCTAACCCAGAAGAAACTTTCAGAAGAGCAAGAAGTTGTCTGGTTGTCAGACTCAGACTACAGAGGTCTCTGTGGCCACTGGTTCTGGTCTCTGTGCTCTTCCCTTGGAGTAAATTTTGTCTTTGGTAGGGGTAAATACTGTCTATTCCACATTCGTATCATGTCTTTCAAAGCAAATTTATAGGTTGTTGGGAATTCTGTTTAGGGATAATAGAATAGTGGATGTATTCAAAGATCCAGAGTAGAGAAGTTTAAGTCAGAAGGTTGAACGGGCGCCATTAGAAAAATAATTGTATTAATGTAACATTGAAGGACAATGAAAACAACAAGAGACGTGGAATGCAGAGGGCGCACATTTGTGTTGTAAATTGGATAAGAACATAAAAACACACAAATCTATGATTTTAACCATTTCATTAACTTTTTGACATTGTTTCTAATGCAGAGACTGGGCTCATGCTGACAGTTCCTTCCTTTGGGATCACTGCAATAGAGCTATCTTTCGTGTTTCAATAGCCTGTACTTTTTTCTCCATTTTTTCCTTTCCTTTTGAATGGAATATGTGCTCATCTTTAAGAATATGAGTGGCCTCATTTATTGCAATAGAACTACTTACATGCTTATG
This sequence comes from Todus mexicanus, assembly GCA_013389965.1. NCBI lineage: Eukaryota > Metazoa > Chordata > Aves > Coraciiformes > Todidae > Todus > Todus mexicanus. The sequence goes on from WEIS01046937.1 coordinate 23,354, forward strand.
GATAAGCAAGTAGAGAAAAGTGTGAAAGAATTGACTTCTGTTTAATATGTATAAAGACCGTAAAATAAGAGGTAAAACATTTGCATTTTGAGTAACGTCAGTATCCTATCAGGTCTGGGTATGTTGGCTTTTGACTTTTTTTTTTCTTATGCAGTTGTGGGCTGTTTTATATCATAGTCATTTCCAGGGGATTTTATTTTTTTTTTCCTTTCTCATTTATGCTTCATTGAGTCCTGGGAATATTTTAAGGGTTCGTTTGACACGGAGTTTCTCTTATCTCAATATACGTATTTCTTTGCATATACATTTTGCTAGAATGTTGCTTTATTTTTGTTTAATGTTGTAGCTGTTTCCCTTTACCATTCTGCTTTAATTTATTTATTTATCTATTTATGTATTTGTTTCTGGGAAATATGGCATTTAAAATATAGATGGATATTAAAAAATATAATTTTACTGTTCTGAATCATTCTGGTTTGAAGTAAGAAATACTAGAGAAATACTGTTTACTTGAAATTTTCAAAGGTGTCCCAAAGGCAGCCACCTGGTAGTATTAAAGAGGGAAGGCTAAGGTATTTACAAGGAGCACTGTGGTGGCTCTTTCCATCAGGACCATCCTAGGAGATGTTGTTTATAAATGGATTATGAGCTTCAATCATTTTATTAGGGTATTTATTTGTGCCCATTAAAGCTAAGTGCATTGTAATTGACTCACACTTACTGCAATTGCAGAGTTGGTCCCTTCCTTTGCTACCTGAGGACATTTTCACTGCATGCTTGATAACTGTGTCATTTGGGAATGCGAGCTTGTCTTTTCTTCTAAATAATAAAATACTTCTAGGAATATGACCGTACATTGGGAATTCCAACCCTGATTTTCCAATGCCCCTTTTGTAGGTTGTTGTAGACCTGGGATCTTGACAGCTTCTCTCTCTGGCCACTCTGTTGGAAGGGGAAGAACCTGCAAACATGGTGTTAGAGCACAAATTGCTGATGAGCTGCCTTTTGCCCTTTAGGTTTTTGTTTTCTGTGGGTTTAACTCAACTGGACTGAATACAGTTGATTTCATGTGTGCAGAAAAGGTAGTTACGTGCAAATTCCCCCTTAGACTCCAATCACAAAATCCTTTGAGGAGCAAAGAGTAGACGTTTCACTAGGCTTCCTGGTCTGTTAACTGCTTGCCTGTGACTGTTGCCTGTGGCTCTGTTGCCTGTTGGCCTGTGTGCACAGTAGCTGTCCATGGATTACCCACTCAGTGCTGCCTTACAGAAGAGTCTGACAAATCATGTGTTTTTAGCGTGCTCCCACATTAAACCACTGCTTTGCTAACATGTCCCTTGGGCTGCTGTCTGGAGACACAAGTCAGAAGATGTTTCCTTGGTTAAATATATGCAGAATGAAAACTGTTGCCGTTTGAAAGCGTCATCTCACAGGGGGAAGGGGAGGAGGGAGGGTGCAGGAGGAGGATGTTGATTGCGACTGACATGCGCCTTAATATCTGATGTGGCTTTCACACTTGGAAATATTCAGGACTCCATATGTTCCAAAACCCCCACTGAACAGCGCATATAACTTTGCCTTTATCATTCTTTAATCTCAGTTTAATTGCTGTGGTCAAATTACCCCACACTTAATAACCCACAGCTTGGTATATTATTTAATATGGTTGACACATACTTTGTTTTAAATGTCAGTGCTGGTAAAGCCCTGGAGTTGGCAATGCTGTGCATGATAGATGGCAGAGGAGATGGATCATCTGTTCTTTGTCTGTGCTGTTGGTATGTTGGCTGCAACTTTTTCAACTGTGACACTAGACTCATGCCAAACCCAAAGCTACTGAATGGGTAACATTATCCCTTGTATCTGATGTTTTGTAGCTGATCATTCTCAATTTCTCTGGCTGTTTTTACAGGAATGTGTAATATTATATTACCCAAGTCGAAGTGGCAAACTAGTGTTGTTTCAAATGGGCTGATTTAATTATTTCAGCACCCAGTGGCACCTTTGTTATTAAAGTATTTTCACAGAGCAGTACATAGTCTAATTATGAATTTACACAAGAGACCGTAACAGCATCTGCTGGGTAAATAATATACATTTGTAAAATGGTCTAGCTACTAATTTACACAGTCGACCACTGAGACACTGAAGGGCTGTTGCATTCTGTCATGTCAGCTCTCAAACACTTCCAAGCGTTCCCACTTCTCTTTACAACTGTTAACAAAACAGTGAAAATCACATAACTAGAACTCCCTTCTAGAAAAAAACAGTACCATTTGGAGTTGGTGAATTCAGCTGCAATTTCACTGAAAGCTGCCTCCTTGTCCCCC
>WEIS01046943.1:5548-19010 GCA_013389965.1 Todus mexicanus
TCCCGGGAGAGACGGGAGCTCCACGCACCGCTCCGCCGCTGCCGGCTGCCTGCCCCCGCCTTCCCCCGGCGGCTTCGGGAGCGCGCCCGTCCTCGCCGATCCCCGCTGGGGGAGGCCTTCTTCCGCTCGTCGTCAGGCGGCGGCTGCTGCTCGCGGAGCGGGTCCGCTTCCTCCCCCGCAGAAAGCTGGCAGAGGTGAAAGGCGGCTCTTGCCGTCGAGTTGGGTATTGGCCTGTCCTGCCCTGCCAGGATGCTGGTTGCGTTCGGCATGCAGCGGTGTCACCAGGAAGCACTGAAGAAGAACCGAGTGATGCTGGCGAAACAGCTGGTTTTGAAAGAATTGATGGAGCATATGATAGAGAAGGACGTCATCACCGCGGAGATGATGGAAACCATACAGGTATGCAGGTTGTGCGCGGCTGCGCTGTAAGCTTCTGTCGGGACAAGATCGGTGTCGTTCTCGGCAGTGGCAGCCTTGTAGAACCCACCTTTCTGTTACCTGCGTATTTTAATGTCATTACACTTGGACAACGTGCAAAGCAGTGTGGAGTTTGGTTGTAACACACAGGAGAGCTGTTAGCTGCTTTTGCCAATATGGGCTTTGCCCGAAATTTACTAAATTGTTGGCTTGTACGCTGGTATCTTGTTGTGGCAGGCTGCACTTTGTCAGTGTGGTGGGTTAACCTTGGCTGAGTGCCAGGTACCCACCAAATCGCGCTCTCGCTTCCCACACATACATATCCCTCAACGCGACACGGAGTAAGAAAATAAGATAGAATTAGCCCATGGGTTATGATAAAGGCAGTTTAATAGGAAAAAGAACACAAGGCCGCGTGCATGAAGCAAAGCAAAAATACAAGTTTAATCTCTACTTCCCATAGCAGGCAATGTTCAGCCTCTCCTGGGAAGCAGGGCTCCGATACATGTTGCAGTTGCTCAGGGGTCAAACATCTTCTCCTATAGATGCCCCCACTCCTCCTCTTTTACTCCAGCTTTTATTACTGAGCTGACGTCATATGGTATGGAATACCTCTTTGGACAATTTGAATCAGCTGTCCTGACTGTGTCCCCTCCCAGGATCTTGTCCACCCCATCCCCCTGGTGCTATGCCAGCCCTGCTCAGCAGCAGTCACAACACTGGTGCCTAATCAACAACCTCACAGCACAACAAGAGCTGCTATGGGGAACACAAACTCCATCTCAGCCAAACCCAATACAGTGAGTCAGGTGGTATCCTCCAGTCCTTTGTCATTAGTTTGTGCTCCCCCTTTTTTTTTTTGCCATTTTTTGAAGTGGGACTAGTACCTACTTCCAAAAGTGTGCTCTGAAAGTAAGTAAAATAATATATTGTAAACCAGCTTGTTGTTTCACCATTCACTTAAAGAATTTGTACTTTAGATATGTTTTTGTAAATTGTGCAAAGAACCTTACATGATCGAGGACTCTCAGATGACAAATGGTTTTCATGAGCTTTTGATACATATCCTGAGCCGTGGGTACTATGAAGAGAAGTCAGTGGAAATAACTTGGAATTGCTCCCAAACTGATGGTAATGTACTGAAGACTGCCAGAAGGAGATAGAAGTCTTCAGAGAGAAAGCAAGCTGGAAAGGAAATGACTGAAGGTGCACATCAAGTGCATCTCAGGGCTGAAGTATGCAGGTGAGGGAGTTTTTAGTCCATTAATAAGGTTGATGGCTCATGGGACCTGTCAAGGATACGTGTGCTAAGTTGTGGGACGTGCAGGCAGTCTTGGCTGAAGTAGCTCCAGTCTCTAGGGAAAGAGGGCAAAGATAGAGGAAGGCAATGAAATGAATCAATAACAGAGAATGAATCAATAACTGGTTGTACTGGTTTGGGCTCTGATAAAGTTTATTTCTTCATAGTAGCCAGTTGCACGCTATGGTTTGGATTTGTGCTGGAAACAGCATTGATAACAGGAATGTTTCAGTTACTGCTGAGCAGAGCTTACGAAGAGTCAAGGCCTTTTTTGCTTCTCACACCAGCCTACCAGCGAGTAGGCTGGGGATGCACAAGAATCTGAGAGGGGACACAGCTGGGACAGCTGACCCCAGCTGACCAAAGGGATAGTTCATACCATGGGTTGTCATGCCCCACGATAAAAACTGGGAAAGAGGAAAGAGGGAGACATTCAGAGTTATGGCATTGGTCTTCCCAAGTAACTGCTACGCTTGATGGATCCCGTCTTTCCTGGAGATGGCTGAACATCTGCATGCTGATGGGAAGCAGTGAATGAATTCCTTGTTTTGCATTACTTGCCTGTACAGCTTTTGTTTTACTTATTAAACTGTCCTTATCTCAACCCATAAGTTCTTTCACTTTTATCCTTTCTATTCATCCCACCATTGTGCTGTCAAGGGAGTGTCTGGGTGGCTGTGTGCTTAGCAGCCCGNCTGTCCTTATCTCAACCCATAAGTTCTTTCACTTTTATCCTTTCTATTCATCCCACCATTGTGCTGTCAAGGGAGTGTCTGGGTGGCTGTGTGCTTAGCAGCCCGTGGGGGTTAAATGGCACTGGTGACGTATAGGTGGTTAGTATGGATGTTTAATTGCTGGCATACAGTTCGTCACTGGAAGGGGAGAAAGAGGAGAGGAAGAAAAGGAGAAGAAAGAAGGGAGGGGGAAACAAAAAGCCCTCTCAGGTAGGATAATGCCAGAGAAAATAGTCTGTTTGGCAAATGCTGCTGTAGTTAAATGTTAAACTGAGACAGAGGGAAAGAAGACTAAGGCCATTTTCCCCTCCAGGTGTAATTGGGTAAAAGGAGATGCAATAGTAATTAGTAATGGATTATCAGTAGGGGGAAAGGCGTTATGATGCATATGTCATGTAATTAGTAATAGCTTAGTGGAAAAATTGTGCCTAATACAATGTACACAGATCACTTAGAGCTTGAATGTGTATAAATAGAAGTAGAAGCTTGAGCAAGAGAACAAAGTGACTTGAACTACTGTTGCAGGGCACAAATCTGGCGACTACAGCAAAAATAGACATAGGATGGGGATCAGAGGAAAGAATTCACAACCGGACTAGTAGTACTGCAAAATATTTATTGTGTGAAAAGGACAGAAATGAACATTTGCAGGATAGTACTAATCATAACAGTGCTATAGTTAAACAAAAAGTAAGGTGCATTAAAAAAAAATCACTAGAATCAAAACCGCTTTGTCTTACCTCTCTTTTTTCTGTAGTATGTCTGTGGATTTGTAATAGTCTTCCACTCTGTCTCAAAAGTGAACAAAAGTCTTAGGAATGCTGTTAGGTAGGGTATTCTTGAAAATCTATTGCGACGCTAATTGTCAGGGACCTTAGTGGAAATAGGAAGAGACAAATGCCACTGTGTTTGATAGAGTGCAGGTATTCCTGGATATTGTAACTGACTGGCCTTATATATTCCCCTACTCCCCCAAAAAGTCAGGATATCAAGAAGGTCTGGATCAATAGTTATGCTTTAAATCATCTTGTTTTAAAATCACAACAATTATATTGGTCCTGTCAGTTTGATTTAAATTAAACAGAAGAGTAAACAAATTGGTTCTGGAAATAGGGCATTTCACTTAAATAGACTTGTGTAATTAAGGAAAGTGAAATAAGCTGACAAGCTCAGGGAGATGAAGGAAGGACACAATTTCTTCAAGTGTGAGCTGCTAAACCAATACTGAAACTTTACCACAAGTGCGTAAAAGGTATGAGGGGAGGACATTGCAGGAAGAGCCACTGAAGACAAAGATGGTTGAGCTGGATGAAGAGCTCACAAGGAATGTGAAGAGTAAGAAAAGAGTTTATAGGTGTATACCAGAGAAGAATTAATAAATAGGAACAACTTGCTTTGATGTCCAAAATGGGAAGAGAGAGTAGGAACTGACAGGAGTGAATTTAAATTGGATCATTCAGAAAGATACTAAACAAATTAAAGTGTTTTCAATTACATGCACTACTAAGAAAGAATAAAGAAAAAAATATGTTTACCATGTAGCAAAGATGTTGTGAATATAATTATCGAGATGAAGGCCCAGAAGAGAGGAATTTCAAACACAGGGAAAAATTATAGTGGAAACAGTAGTTTTTCAGATGAAGTCCAAAATCCACTTAGTTAATGCCTTCTTGTCAGAGCATCAGATGTTTGTTCTTCTGGAGATGTGTTTCGGACCTTCAAGATTGCAGATGTGATAGCAAAAGCTTTCTCTTGCTTTTTAAACAGGTTGAATACTTTGTACTGTAATCAAAATCTATTGGATCGTGTAGATACAGAGATTTAAACGCTCTAGAGTACTATAGTAGACAGTAATGAAGGGATCACTGGCTTTGACAAAGGACATACATTTGATTAGGATTTTTTTATTAGAATATTTGGCAAATATATATGCTCTCTCCATAGATTCTCTGTGTATGTTCAGGCTCAATAAGAAGACTAATACTATGGGATTTTAACAGGAATTCAGAGTTTATCATGGAACCAGTTCCTGTTATGCACATTGTCAAACTCATCTGTGAGGGTACAAAATTAAATTAATGATGTATTAGAAAATAAAGTCATTGCCAAAAAGCTGACTACTGTACATACAAAGTGCAGTGTATTAACATTTATTGAAAAGTTAAGAAAATTCCATAAATTTAAGATCCCGTTCTTGAGGTCATCTTGTGTTCTTAATTATGATTTATGGTTTAGAGTCACAGACTGTGAAGAACATTAATGATCCTAAGCGGCTACAGGTCTACTAGAAAGGAAGAAACAATTAATAGGTCCTTTAGAATATTAGCTGTCAATTTACTTCATTAGGTAAAATAAAATTCAGTGGGCTTACAACAAGATACAAGTATATGAAGTTGGCTATCTTATAATAATGGACTAATTGAAAAGCATTACTAGGAGAAACGGGCAAGTGGTTTTATACTCTTGGAATACCACAGGTGAAATATTACTGTAGGCACTTCCAGTCAACAGAGCTCTGAAAGTTGAGATTTCTGTGGGAATAGGAAAGGGTGTTCCTCTCTTCCCCATTGTCAAGGCAAAGAGGCTGTTATGAGGATGCTGAAATAAAGTGGCTTGTTTACTATAGTAAATTGAGACCAATTCATAGAAAACTTTGTTAAATAAGGAAAAGGGCAGGAGAAAACTGAAGTCAAGGGACATTGCTGATAGAAAAATAAGTCCTATTAGTTAATCATGAATGAACATAGGTCTGAAATTTCAGAAGAGGTTCATAAGCATTGGATCAACAAGATTTTGCAGTATCCTTACACGCAATGTGATGGGACAAAAGCCAGACTATTTCTAAAACCAGACTTGATAAATTTTGTGAAAGAAACCAGATAATGTGAAATCTTCTGTAGCAGAGGATTTACACATGTGACTTGAGATTTTATTTTTATATTCTGTGATTGAAAATGCAGTGTTAGACCTTGACTCTGAGTAACTTACCAACTGTTTCTGATAAGAAATCCACCAAAAGATGAGATCTTGGATCTAAGTCGTACTTTAGAAAATACAGGATTAATTCCATGGAATTGATAAATATTTTTTTTTTTGTACCACATATTCTAGTAAAAGATGCCTTAGTGCGTTTCAGATTTCACAGGGAAGGCTATTACAAGTTGTACAATTTATTGGCAAATGCCCTGTTAGTATTCTAATAATTAGGACTTCTTAAGGATGTTTTACAGATACATGAATTTCATTTTTGATTGTTACTTTTCCTGATATACTACTGTATATTGCTTTGTTGGTCTGAATGTTACTGTCTATGTATGTAGTATCTTTTCAGAATTAACTGCATATAATAAGTGTTTACTTAACACTTTCTGAGGAATCTGCATACCTTTGCATGAGGCCATAAACTATTATGCACTAGAGGAAGAATGTTCTGGACTTTGTGTATTCAATGAGGGGAAATAGATACTATTCTAACAGTAACTGGAGGTGAAAGCCTAGAGAGAAGAGGACATATTACCTTGCATGATAATGTATGAATTGTTGGGTTGCTGTGTTGTCGTGTACTCTCCCCCTTGAGGTAATAGGAACAGAGTAATGGGAGTGAAATCAAGTAGGAAAAGCCATAGGAGTGAACCTAGCACAGCTAAGCATAGTGATGAAACATCTGCATGAAGTAAAAAAAAAAAAAACAACAAACAAGCAGTCGTTCTGAAGATTATTTGAAAGTGAATTGTGTCAGTGTGTTACTTTGACTGTGGGTTTTGTTTTTTTCTCTGGATCTAGGCCAAATCTGGGAGCTTCAGCCAAAATGTGGAATTCCTCAATCTGCTCCCCAAGAGAGGCCCAAATGCCTTCTCAGCCTTCTGTGAAGCTCTACGAGAAACGAAACAGCAGCATTTGGAGGCAATGATCTTGAAGACAGCATCCAACCTGAGCCATGGGTTTGCAAGGGTACAACATTTGTAAAAATATAAGATGGGTGGACTGCGTTTCAGCTTGGGTTTTGCCACCAAATGACCTTATTAAAATGGGGAAAACCAAAAATCATTTACAAAGAGCAGGACGGGTTTTTGTTGCGAATTGAAACTTGTACTGACCTTAGTAAAAGTAAAGGGAAAGAATATGGGAAGAAGACAATTTTCACACAGCAGCACAAGATGGTAGAGGTTGGAAGGGACCTCTAGAGGTCATTTGGTTCAAACCCCCTGGTCAAGCAGCATCACCTTGAGCAGATTGCCCAGGGCAGCGTCCAGGTAGCTTTTGAATATCTCCAATGACAGAGAGTCCACAACCTCTCTGGGCAACCTCCTCCAGTGCTCTGTCACCCTTACAGTTAAAAAGTGTTTCCTGATGTTCAGAGGAAATCTCCTGTGTTCCAGTTTGTGCCCCTTGCACCTTGTTATCTCACTGGGCACCATGGAAAAGAACCTAGCTCCATGCTCTTTACACCCTCCCTTCAGGTATTGAAATGTATCGATAAGATTGCTTTGAGCCTTCACCTCTCCAGGCTCCCTCAGCTTTTCCTTAAAAGAGAGAAGCTCCAGTCCTGTCCTCATCTTTGTGGCCTGTTGTTGGACTCTCTCCTGTATCTTAGTGTACAGAGGAGCCCAGACCTGGGCACAGGACTCCAGGTGCAACCTTGCCAGAGCCGAATAGAGGGAAAAGATCACTTCCCTTGATGCCGTCTGCTGGCAACATTCCTCCTAATGCAGCCCAGGAGACCATTTGCCTTTGCAGCAAGGGCACATTGCTGGCTCCTGTTCAAGTTGGTGTCCACAGGTTGCCCAGGCCCGTTTCTGCCAAGCTGCTTTCTACCTGAGTGACCTCCAGCGTTTATTGGTGCATGGGATTGCACCTCTCCAGGTGCAGGAATTTGCTCTTCTCTGTATTGAATTGCGCAAGGTTCCTGGATGTTCTTGCATCCAGCATGTTCTTATGAAAGTACATCATCAAAAACCCAAAGTTGCAAAGAAAAGAGTTTCTCTGAAGCTTTTTCACTTAGTATTCAGTAATTCTCTGAGTAGAAAGCTACTAACAACTAATCTTGTCTGTTGGAGAGAGAGAATTTTCCTTACTTTGTTGGTTTTATTTTCACCTTTTTGCTATTTGCAGTTGCTAACATTGGACTAAAGGAAAAATTTAGCAAAGGTTCAATATTCTTAGTGCATTGACAAGGATGGAGGGCCACAGTAAACGTATTTTATGCGAAGGATAGCTTTTAAATTTGTTTTCAATTGTGCTTTACTGTACAAACAATGAATTATTGAAAGCAAAACAAAAAGATGGGAATCACTGGACAACGAATTCTTGGCAAAAATGAAGAGGATGTGATGACCTCAATGTAAGGTTTCCAAACTGTGTAGAAATAGTGATGACCAAGGAAGGGAATGAATTTTGCATTGACAGAAAATGCTGCTGCTATCTTGTCATGATGTTTCATTTGGATTTGAAAAATAATATTATTCTTTAAGTCATATATATATTTATGTAAATGTATGTATCTTTGTTGCATGGTACCTACAGACTTACACCGTAGAGAAAAAAATAGATGTTTTAGGCTACTCTTTTTCATAATTTTATTGGATGTCTTGTAGCTTGAGCACTGTTATGGATCAAATCTTCGATTCTCTGCCAATGAGTCATGTAATTCAAAGAGACCACGCTGGATTGGTGAGTCGCATATGACATCTTGAATATTTAATTGACTGTCTGGTTGCTTGCTTCTAATTTTTAATGCTCTCTTAATTCAAATCTAGAAATAAGCTTGCCACTACTTTTCTCATTCTAGGTATGCAAACTTGACAGTGGGTTACCTGTATTATGATCAGGTACAGGAGGTAAAATTAGGCTAGAAAATGAAAGTGAAATACCGTGTTGAAAGAGAGAACTCAATCAGTTTCTAGTCAGCTTCATTTATTCTTACAGGCTATTTTCTTGCTTGAACAGTACACGTGTTTAAAATTTTAGATTTTTCAAAGATTTTCTTCTTTGTTTAAGATTTGTAATGAAGTTTTATATAACTAGAGCTGTGAAAAGATGCTCATTTGGGGCAGTATTCCTTAAGTTAGAATTCCTTCCTAGCAAATAAGTTTTAAGTACAAGGCCTTATATGTGTTACATGGACCAAATGTAGATTTGTATAGCTAGGGAACTAGTTGTTGGAATCAATCTCCTTGCTCGTTTTTATGTTGCCTATGGTAATACATGGAGCACTCAAGTTCTCTAGCCATGGCTTTAGCTGTGTGCTGGTTACTAGGAACTCTCTCTGGTGTTAAGGAACAAGTGTCTACATTCTGAAGTCTGTTTTATTTGTTTGGGTTTTTTTTATTTAGGCCCAAAGGTTTTGGGGTTGGGTTGTTTTGGGTTTTTATGTTCCTCCAACTAGAAGAACTGTGCCTCAAAAGGCTGAAAAAAGATTTCAGAAGAGATCATGAGTGTCATTAGTTCTATTCCTTCAGGATAGGAGAGAGTGTTTGTCTGCAAATGGTAAATAGTTGATCATCGTTCCCCCCATCTGTCATTATCCAGAGAAAAGAATTTTTCAGAGGCAGATAAATAAAAAAGGGGGTTCCACTTTATGGAAGGTAGAAGCATCTAGTTTGATCACTTATGTGTATATTCAAAAAAAAATGAATTCTATCCAGTGAGAATGGGAGGCCTTTTATGAAGAAGGCTATTCTATTTGACTACTTCTGGCAATGGTTTGTCAGCCTGTTATGAAAGGAATCATATACTGTACAAAATGACAGAGAGCACACGACTCTAATTTTAGGCAAGATTTCTGGTTTCGTACTCTGTAGAAGCAAATTTACTAGGCCTTAGATAAGACTAACCCACATAAAAGACAAAAACAAGTTGCTAATTAAAACTATAACCATTCCAGAACATATGGGGGGTTTCTGCTGTGTTTCATTGTGTGTCTGTAGTCCCTGATCAAGCAAAATTTTTAGAAGTATAAATAGTGTAATACAGGAATATGCCTAAGACCATGCTGTTCAGAATTTCCAAGATACTACCTTTAATACAGAGGCTTTGTAGTTGGAATTTTTTATTTTTACTGTTATGTTTCTTTTGCACAGAACCAGTGGAACATTCCTTGGATAATGGAGATGGTCCTCCAATTCCTCTATTGAAGCACTGCACTCCTGAATTTTATCACGATCATCAGCACTTGGTAAATAGTTGACAGATAAAACCTCCTTAAGATGGGAAAGATAAGAGGTGCTTGGATATATCAACTGAAAATGCATTTCTTAAAACTGAGTCAAAACAGATGCTTTGATGGGACGCAGATCAGTGTTGTGCTATTTGCGTAAATGAAAGTTTTTACCAGTCATGTTTGATTTGATGTAGTTCTCGTTTACAAGTGTCAAGAAATGCTTAGTTTTATAACTCTATACAAATCTCTGGCTTTGAGCTTCATGAAATGTCTTCTATTCTGTTGCTTTGTATAAACTGTCAGTATTATTTCCTCATATTTATTTGTCTGCATTGTCATCGGCTGCAAATGACTAAGATACTAGAACTGTTTTCAACCGTTGGCTGTTTTAATTGCCAGCTGTACCTGAAAGTGTGCAGTTGTCAAAAGTCTCTCCTTAGGCTCAAGAACCAGTCAGGATTCTGTGCTAGGTTAGTACTGGGTAGAACAACCTGAATTTCTAGTCTTCTGCAGCATTTGAAGTTATATAGATAATCTAATTACTTTTTGTTTATTTCATAAAGTATAGATTGTGGTGGAGAGGGCTTAAAAAAATAATAAATTGGCTAATGGAACAGACACTTTTCTAGTGTGTTGACACTTAATGCTTCTGTCACAGGCTCTGCGTACAACAGAACAGATTGATAGGTCTTTTTACCTGTTTATTGGGGACACCTAATTTAGACAGTGTCAGTGGGAGCTTGACTTGACTGCTTTTACTTCTGTGCCTGGATACACCTTATCTGATGTGTACCTTTGATATTAATTTCATTTCCATTTACAGGAGTGTTAGTAACTGATTGACTTGATTTGTTGTTGTTAGAGTAGGAGGGACAGAGAGGGAATTTAATTTGAAGACACCTGTCTTAACTTTAGTTCTTTCCCTGCTAATCTTTTTTGCTGGATGTATAACTTTCAGGATCAGTGATTGACAGTTGGAAATGCATGGGGCTGTGCTGGCACAAGAGTGAGAATGGGGAAAGAAGTTATCAAGACCTAATTCATAGTTTGAAATAGATAAGCTGTGATTCTTTAAAAATGAGAAATAAGGCAGGCTAGTCTAATATTTTAACAATAGTGTTGTAGGATCAGCAATTGTGGAAATTTAGAAATACAGTTGTCTTTGGGACTCTTTGCAATACAAACATTAGTTTTGTTTATTAAAAAGCAAAACACCGCAAGAAGAACAAGCAAACAAACTTCAAAAATTTGACCTCTGCTGGTTTTGTGCCTTCTCAATCAAGAAATCCTGGTTGTTGTATCAAGTTGATATGTGGAGTGTTAAGACTAAAACAGCAATCTCTGTTATTTTTTCATGTAGTCTAAATTTACCAATTTTAAATTTTCTTCTCAGGCATATAAACTGACATCAGAGCCCCGAGGCTTAGCACTCATTCTCAGCAATGTCAATTTTAGCAGTGAGACAAACTTGGAGTATCGTTCAGGGGGAGACGTGGACTGTACTTCCCTGGAGATGCTTTTTAAGCATCTTGGGTATCAAGTGACTGTAATTCCTGATCAAACTGCACAGGTAAGGGGCAGGGATCCCAGTACTTCACAACCAGTGTGGGTGAGAGTTTGTAACTGTTATGTAAACATCTTAAGAGGTTCCCTTTGGTATAACTGAACAGGATGATGTGAATGGTCACTTAGGGATAGAAAATAAGGCTAAATGGGATGATGCCCACTCACATACTGACAAATATGAAGAAGCTTGGAAGGCAGAAGACTTATGATAGAAAGTAGGATCACAGAGGACTGCAAGAAGTACTACTCTAGTCTGACTGTAGAGCAGGAGGCAAGAATGTCTAGACCATACTTGGCATGTGTGTTAAAACTATGAATGAATAATGTCTCCAGTTTACTCTATCTAGACTTTTCCAGTATCTTGCTATTCTAAAAGTTAAATTTTGAAAATACTTGACCTAGCTTTAGCAAACATAATTGATATCTTTGTGCTCTTTTGCTGATGGAGTCAATTGTCATCCTATTAATCAGTCTTCCAGCATCTATGCAATTAAGTTCCACTCCTTCAGTCTGCTTTTCTAGAGAAGTGGCTGTGCTTCTCTTGGGAAAGTTGGTCATGTTCCATGACTGACTGAATCAAGCCACTGTCTTTCCCTAGGAATGTAATTTCTGCCTTCTCCAGCCTTGTTTGTTCTTACTCCATTTAAATCCCTAAGAAACCAAGTGGTACAGAACCTGTTAAAAGACTGTTTTATTCAAGAAAGCAGCTTTTGCAACATTACAATAAGACTTTTGCATCTGCCATATTGTTAGAGTTCCTAAAGTTATTAGCTTTAAATTGCTTGTGTTTTGATCACCAGTGTTTGAATGCGTGAGGTATGTATGTGTCTGTTAAGTTGCTACAATATCTCAGTCAGGCTCAAGTGTTTGTGTAAAACCTGTAGCAAGTATCCATTTCTTTCTCCTCTGTTGAATCGATATATACCAGGTCAGATACTTGCTGCATCCCTCTGTAGGCCTAATTGATGCCTATTTCACAGTGTTATACTGACAGAACATTAGATAAAAGAACAAGAACATTTTGCTGGGGTTTTTTAATGGAATATGTCTTTTGTTATGTAAATTTGATGTATGTAGAGTTTATATCATAACAGACCATTTGTGGTTTTCCCTATATATTGACCCACTTTCTTCGTGCAAGTCTAGCAAGTATTAAACTTTCTTTTTTTCCTCACTCTCTTCCAGGAGATGCAGAATGCGTTGGAGAGATTCTCTAAACTTCCAGATCATCAGGATGTAGATTCCTGCATTGTAGCTTTACTTTCCCATGGTGTGGAAGGTGGGGTTTATGGCAGTGATGGCGAGCTGCTACAGGTACGTTGTGGTGACCTGATGTGTTGTAGGCTATCTTCAGGTTTTGGGGGTGGGGGTTAAGACTTTTTTTTTTCCACTCTTTTTTGAAGTGGTGGGAGACAGCATTCATATTTAAAAAATAAACTAAAATGAGGGCTTGTGGAAAGGAAAGAGCAAGAGGCTGTCTGTGAGAGGTCTGTCAGGTAAAGAATGCCATCTAAGTAGGGGAAGTTATTTCATTCTCTCTTCCTGTACAAATACTGTACACAAACTCAAACTAGTGGGAGCTGGGGGAGAGGGTGGGGAAGGGATGTCTTTGTCACACGGTGAGTTTGGAGATAAAGGAGAAAATACCTAGACTAGTGAGGTAATAACCACAGTACAGGGAAGCAGGGTAAGACTAGGTTTTCCTCACAGAAGGCTGCAGTGAAGAATATTTATCTTCTTTCTTCTCTCAGTTGCAGGAGGTTTTCCGTCTCTTTGATAATGCAAACTGTCCAAATCTCCAGAATAAGCCCAAAATGTTCTTTATTCAGGCCTGCCGGGGAGGTGAGTGCCCAAATGCTGCAAGCCATGTGTTTGGCACGCCATTAAGGCTCACTGTACACACAAACACGCCCTCACATTCAACTTGCTGTCAACTCTCCTCTTTGCTTCTCTCAGGTGTAAGTGGAACCCATATTCACCTCCCTCTGCCCTGCTGCTGCCACTGCATCTGTTGCTCTGTAAGTGTCTTCTGCTCTGCATGAGGTGCGTGCATTGACTTGCAGACCCCAGAGCACCTTAGTAATGTAAAGCTCTATTATATCACACTCATATATTGAGGCTTTCTCTTGCTATGCCTGCAGTAGGGGGAGTGGGGCATATGGTGCATCAAATTGCAGCACAGCATGGAGTGGTACACTAGCACTGGAGTCTTGTCTATGGTCCTGTCTTTCTCTTGATCCTGGATGTGTTGTGTCTCTTGTGTTATCAGAGTTGATGCCAAGTCTT
>WEIS01046957.1:375-17300 GCA_013389965.1 Todus mexicanus
GGACAAGGACAAAAAGAAAAAAAAATAAAAAAAAAAAATATGGGGGGCTGTGCAAGCACCGTTCAGTAACAGACAAAACATTGCTGCATTATCAACATGGTTTTGCCCACAAATCCAAAACACAGCACCTAACAGTTGCTGTGAAGTCTGTTAACTCCATCCCAGCCATACCCCATGCAATCAATAAAAGAAATACTGAGAGGTTTTGTCTATATGTATACAGAGAGACATTTATATAAATAGAACTGTGTACAGTAGCTTCCTAAAGACCCTACATTCCTCATCCCTCCAGAACAGCTACTTTTATGATTTTCTTAAGCGTCCTAATGCAGGAGCTTTTACTCATATGGTAGCACAGAATTCACTCAGTCATGTGGGCATAAAAGTCTACCTGCACTCTTTTAGATGCAGACCTGAGGCCAAGTTGACGTCACTCTTAAAAAGGAAAAAATATATAAATAGACCGTCTAACATAGCAGACAATAAGTATTTCAGGACATGTTTGACTGTAGATGTACAGCTAGATCTTTTTGTTTATTTGTGTCATTATTTCAGTATAAAGGCATGGGTGAATTTACCTTGTAATACCTCGCACCACTAATTATGTGTTTTCACATGGTTTTAACTTAGATTCATTGACAAAATATAGAGGATTATTTTTAAAAGGTGATTTGTCTAGACACTGATTGGTTTTGCCATAATTTGAAGTAACATTTGATCTCGCTGGGATTTTATTTACACATCTCAGTTGGCAACACTTTCTCATAAACATGGACAAAAGTACCCAGTACATTTTTATGATACTCTTGTGATATCTTTTCATTGCTCTTTCAGAATGATGTTCCTATTTCAGAGGCACTTAGGGGTAAAGCGTTCTGTGAAGGGTGATTTAATCCTCTGTGCTGTCTTGACAGGCCAGTTCCTGGATTGGTCTGCCTATCATTTAGAAATCTTTCAGATACACTCTGCAGTCTTTTGGGTTTAGGAATATTCACTTGATAATAACATTCTTTCAGCTTTGGCTGCCAGAGATGAAAATTAGACTTTCCAAACTGATATATGTGCTGATAAATTGGCACTGTAGAATATGCAATCATGTAATCATTTTTATAATGCAAGGAATGTGTTTTCCTTGTTTTCAGCTGTTGGGCATAAGGACTGTGATAGCTCCCTGTACTCTTGTATGTCTTTTCCTCTGCAGAGAATATGGTACCTGGAAAGGAAACAGTATTTTGAAGTCCTTCCAGTTAATACGAGGTGGGGGCTTGGGGTGTTTTTTTTTACAATTCAACAAGCTGATGTGCTTTACTAAATTTCAGATCATATATTCTCATAGCAATGGCTGATCTTAGGTTTGGATCAGTAACATAACTCAAAAAACAGATCTCAACATGTTTTCACCCTATCTAAAAATCCATTTCTTACAACCAAGTGTATCTATATTTTTTGTGCTGATTTTGCAGGAGGTAAGATACAGCCTAAAATTATGCTAAAATCCTAGATATTATGCTAGGATCCTCCATGAAGTGAGCTGTAACAAACATATGCCTATGTAATACATGTGATTCAACACTCAGCAGTTCAGTTGTTCATACACTTCATATGTTTTTACAGTGCACACACATTTGCCATGGCCTTTGCAACACACATGAACAGACACAGATCAAACATTTCTGGAGTACCTGATGATTTTAATGTCTGCATTTTATGCTGCTCAGCTTCAAGAAACCCTAACAAAGAACGCTCAGCACTTGATCACTCCCAACCCTCTCTCTGGCACATCAAAATGAGCATCCAAAACCAAAGCATTCACAAGTCAGTCACTCGGGGGTTATGCAGTGTTTAACATCAGACTGAGCCTCCTTCGTGATTTTGTCATGTCTGTGTAACATCACTAAGATGTTTCACTGGTGAGTCAGGGAGACTGGTGACACTGGGGGTCAGACATCTCTACTTTTCAATCTATTCCTGCCGTTCTTCATCCAGGGGCTTTGGAAAGGAGAACTATAAGGTTTGTTTCAGTTCATTGCCTCCATTTATGTCTTGCACTCCAAAACTGAGATGTTAAGTTTTATACTTTCCAACCTGGTTTTCATTCAGCTCTGAAGGTGGATTCTTTAGCCTTTTGCCACTGATATAGGAATGACTGTCATTAAATTCACTATCTCCTCTCCCAGTGTCCTTCATACTCAATTGATCTGAAGCTGAATGGGCATTAAAAACCAAACGGAAACCATTAAAACTTTCTTTTCCAGGCACCACAGGAATATGAATTACGATATTTTCAACTGCTAATTTGGAGAAATAGACATATTTACCTTCCATTGGAAGCAGATTTTTCCTCCAGCTGAAGACAGGAATGATGAAAAGAAATGAGAATTTGACTCTCCCAGAGGAGAAAAATATCTTTACTTATTCCTTTGCATAGATTTAAATATCAACATGGCACAAACAAGAGTTTCAGACTGAAAAAAAAAAAGAAAAGGCTGAAGTGCAAGAACTAAACAAAAGTTCAGTAAGTAAACATAAACAAGACAGGAACATCTGCATAATATTTAGTTGCAGTATAACCTGCATATTTACAGGATGAACAAATCTGTTTTTCTCAGTTTATAGGTAGAGAATCTGAAGTATAAAGGAATCAGTCATTTGGGGACTCAGCAGCCCCATCCTTGGGACCCTCCTTGTGGTCAGCAGCATCTGGGTTGAGCAACAGGCCTCTGGGCAGAACATCCTCAGGCAACTCCACCATGATTGAACTCCAGGCAAAGGCAGGGCTGTTGTCACTGGCGTCAAGAATGAGCATGTGTCTGCTGCTGCCCTTGGCCGCCAGTTCCAGCATGTAGGAGGGCTGCCACCCACTGTTCAGAACCAGGTACCTGGTACAGGGCAGTTCTGCACTTCCACGCTGAAGAAGCTGCTGAGAGTCACTCAGGACAGCAATGGGGCAGGGGAAGTTGAAGCATGGCCCAGGGTCAATTAGGCAGGGGCAGTCCCCTGTGAGCTTCTCTTAGTTACTTCTGGCATACTCAGAGCAGACTGTGCCAGCAAGGTATTTAAAGCAAAGAGGGCGCAAACGACCAGTCCTTCTCTTCCTTCTCAGCTTGACTGATCAGAAAGAATCTCCTGGGCAGATTTTGCCGGGTTAAAAGACATCGGTTAGTGACAGTACTGCCAGCTAAGGATCCAGCTGGAAGAGATTTGCAGAAATATCAAGAAGGAGGGGTTAAAACTATGTTAGGGGATCCTTTCTTTTGTTTGCTCTGAGCATACAATGTAATGTAAACAGCATTTATTTAAAATCCCAGAAAAGGGAAAATAGAAATGTGGTCTTTAAAAGCTAGCAGCTCTCTAACCCACCCATAGAGCATGTGCCTGTGGCCTGTTTCTGAGGTCACTGCCAAATTCACCCTCTTTAACATTTTCTTTAGAAAGCAGCAAAAAATAGGATCCATGGGAAGAGCGCAACAACTGCGGAGAAGCTTTAGCCTACTCTGATTTCAGAGAGGACCCTCCTGCTTTTACTGAAACACAAATGACCGATGACCAATGGGACTGAAGAGATTGGTCACAGCTAGAAAGAGGCTGAAACTTAATTTTATGAAGTGATGCCAAAAGGAGTTGTGCAGCCCCTCCGTATTTGTCTGGCTGTTTCTGAATCAGCCTGATTTTATGCACTAGTGCACTTACTGGGAAGCAGTTTCTCTGCTCCACTTGTCGGTCTCTGGTCCTAGCAACAGAGGCAAAATTATCTTTGAACAAAGCCTTTTTATAGGAATCATGAATATTTCTTTATCCTATAAGCTCTATACAGAAAATCTCCCATCTGTGAATGATTTGATTTTCCAATATGTCTTTTTTACTTGATAAAGACAGGAGGGTTCTTTTAGCCCACCAGGGCTGACAACTACTGTAGCATTTCAAAATATGCTTTTGACAATGATGTTTTAGCAATTAGGGGCCAACAGTGCATGACTTATCTCTTCGTCTTACTTTTTTATAATCAAGCCTGAGGTAGCGATGTTTTCTTTTAGCTCTTCTAGGACTTTCTTCGACTCTCTCTAGCATCAACACTTGCTCTGGGCATCATGCCCCCACAGGCTTACTGCCAGAGGTGCATGGTCATCCTGCTATGTTATTGCGTGTGCTGCGCCCCACCATCTCCGAACAAAGCAGTGTGTGCTAACGAAGGACATCTGGAGTTTAAAGAAAGACATTTTCTGAGGCAAGATCAACGCTATAGCCGTGAAGTGACAGGCAGGCTGGTGCAGACACTGCAGATGAGTCCCCTGGGGCATCAGGCATTGACCTGATGTGGGTCACACACCCTACAGCTTGCCAGGCCTGCTTTAGTCTCCAGGGTGGATCTCCCCATCAGAGTCCTGGAGAAGACAGACGTGCTGCCTCTCCACGACGGGTGATCTGGGGAGCCCCCAAAATCCACCCCCCTAAGGCTGTCGCCCCTGTTGCACACCCAAACGACTCGCCCTTTCTTCTTTTAAGAACGATTCGCCTCCTGGAAGTGCCTCTAATTCCCCGCTTGAACTACAGAGGGAGCCGGGGCTCTGCTTTGGAGCGAGCGGCGGGGCGGGCGGCGGAGGCTCTGCTCGGTACCGGCAACGCCGGGGTCCCTGCCCTGCAGCTCCAGCGGCTAAAAACCCAGCCTGGCTGAGCCCCAAGGCTGCTTTCCTCTCCCCTCTGTGAAGAAATAGTAGGACAAGACCCCCGGGCAGAGCCTACCGGAGGGAGGAGGGAGGTTGTGAATATGCAGAGTTACCCACCGCAGATTTAGTTGCCTCCTCGAGCCTTCTCTAAATCTCCTTTTCCACATTTCATATGCACTAGCTCTAATCATGAAACCGTCATTAGCATGTTTTGCGAACAAATGAAACCGCAGGGAGGGTGCTTCCATCTCCCCGAATGCAACGCAGGGAGCGGTGAGAAGGCTGGTTTTAATGGGAGCATAAACTTCTGCAAGACCTTGAAAACTTCTGCTCTTCTACTCCTTTGTTTTCCCTATGAGAGAAACAATTTCTGTTTGATTTTATCCCTGGTGCAGATTCCTGTAAAACCTGAAAACAATTTGCATTTCTCAACTGCCTGCACATTTTGTAGGGTTTATAGCAGTATGCT
This sequence comes from Todus mexicanus, assembly GCA_013389965.1. Classification (NCBI taxonomy): domain Eukaryota; kingdom Metazoa; phylum Chordata; class Aves; order Coraciiformes; family Todidae; genus Todus; species Todus mexicanus. The sequence goes on from WEIS01046957.1 coordinate 5,509, forward strand.
GTCATGTGAATAGCTTCAAGATTTAAACAGCAGGAACTGAAAACATTAAGAAGGAACTGATATATTTGAGAAATAAATCTGAAGGGGAGAGTTTGTGGGGTTTTGTTTTAATTTATAATCTTTCTTTGAAACAACCAGGGTTAATAATCTCAGTCAAAGACATACGAATGTCTCAATGTCATATTATCTCATATTCTTATTAAAATCTTCAGTACCACATCCTTTTGTGATTTAGACCAGAGGGTTCCGCCCGCTAAAAAGAAATATGTTAGTAAAAATACTCACCTCTTTAATAAAGTGTATTCCAAGGTTCACACAGAGCTGCCAGTACCCTCATGGCAGGTTAAAATACAGTTGAGATTACTAAAGCAGAGCAGAGTAGGAACAAACCATCTCTATCAATTCAAAGCCGTCTTTTCTTTAACCTGGTGGAAATTTGAGAAGAATCAGAATTAATTGATATCTGGACTAGATGCAGAAGATGATTTCTTGAATTATAGCGCCTCCATGTTATCTCTAAGCTTTTAAGCCTTTTTTACCCAAAGTGCCTTTTCAGACACATGCTAAACTGGCAGCATTATAAGGCTGCAGCAGGACAATATTTGCTATTCTAATGATTTATAACCAAATACTTTACTTATTAACAAAGGCTAATACTGGATCCATCAGTCTGGACACAAGTAAATTAGCCATTAACTTTCTGACACCTAGCATAAAACAACCAGTTAGGTCTGGCCATCTAAGTAATTAATTTAGGTTCACTTTGCGAATACCATGGGGATTGTAAGGTGGGCTAAAACTGCTCATGTATCTCAGTTGACTAATTTATATTAAATGCCTATTATTTAGATGACTGAAGCTAGGGAAAATTAACTCCCCATCATAATAACATAGCCAAGGTAGGAGCCAGTTCCACGAAGCTACCTAAGTGTCTAATCCTACTGGTTCTAGTGGGAGGTGCCTTGAGGTCTAGGGTCTAGACCTAAGCTGCTCCTACATAAATAACACTTTTGACCTTAAGATCAGAAATTATTTCACAGGGGAAAGCAAGGGCTTTATTCCTAATATAAATATGGGGAAACTAAGGTACAAAGAGAAATTAAGTCTACAAAGTCCTGTCAAGATGAATTAACCGATCACTGTCCTTTCCAAGACAATAATCAAAGAGCATCCAGAGGAACTGGCATATAAAAGGTCCAAAGCAGACCAAGGGGAACACTGTCAAGGTACAGCCAGGGCTGCTCCACAATGGGAAGGGAGCTAGGAGTTGAGGGTGGCAGCAAGATACGCAGAGGCAGTATCCTCACTGACAGGGACAAGGTCCCTTGATACCCAAGCAGGGTAGATCTGGGGAACCAATGGTCCTCCAAGAGCCCAGTGGCTACCAGACAGGTTTGCAGTGATGAAGCAGGTCTGAGGGAGGTCAAGGCAGCAATCCAGGGCCAGGGAAGATGTTCTGATGGTGCCCTGCAAGTACTTGTTTGCACTCTATGTAGGTAAACTGAGGAAACCCCTGTCAAATGATAGTAGAGATGCCAAAAGTTTGGCAAGCTTAAAAAACTGACAGACAAAATCCATGAAAGGAAGAACTACCAAGAGCTGTTAAACACAGCATTGCCATCTTCAGTGGAGCAAGTCCTGACTGTTTGACTTGGTGGAGCAGGATTGAATTAATTCAGGAGTATAAATGACATACTTATCTCAATCCTGCAGTATTCACTAGGCTACTACCATCAGCCACTCTCACCAGCACACTACAGAACTGGTTTGATCAGGCTGGCAGAGCCACGACACAGTTGTCACGGTTTGGGGTCAGGACACCCCCCCCAAATCTGCAACAGAACGAACTCTCCCACTCCCCACCCAAAAAGGGAAGAAAGGAAAATAAAGGAGAGAGACTTGTTGATTAGGAAAGGAAACTAGAACAGCCTTACTAAAAATGAAATAATAACAACAATAATAAAAAGTAAATATATACAAATATGTACAAAAGCAGTATTGAACCCAACCCCCCAGATGAGAAATACGTCACAGTCACCACTGATGCTGTGGAAGGGCCCAGCAGCAGATGGGAACCGGGAGCTGGATTCAGGGATGCGGCCCAGAACCTGGGGCCCAGCCAAGGCCAAAGCCAGCGGCTGGGGCTGGGGCTGGAGGCCTCAGGGCAAAGCTGAAGCTGCCAAGGCCAAATCGAGAGAGGAAGAGTCCCGAAGCCAAGAGAGCAGCTCGATTTCAGGGAAACAAAAGACGAAGGGCAAAATGGCAAAAAGGCCAAGAGAGAAGGAGGAAGGGGGACCGAGACCCTCATGAGCCCTTGGCTTTATACCAAATATGACATATATGGGATGGAATACCTCGTTGGTTAATTTAGGGTCACCTGTCCTGTTTGCTCCTCCCTGAAGGTGCAGCCTTTACTTTTCTGCACACACACACACACACACACACACCCAGTGTGGTACACAAAATCTAGCAGTGACCTTCGTTTGCATACCAATCCTTGGCACTAACTATGAGCATGGGGCGTTATCACTGCTAGAAGCAGACTCTCTGCAAAAACATGCTGCTAACTTCAAACAGACTTATCTGAAAAATAAAAATCATAGAACAGAATTGTTCTGTTCTAACCCAAACCAGGACACACAGTACAGCCAGGTGTGTGCCCTTTGCATACATTAGAGGTGGCTGTGAATGCCTGTTCACCTGGCTTATGACTCATGGTCCATTCTACTTGATGCACATAAATTACTACATACCAGACAGTCAACCTGTGAGAGAGCCTTCTCCAGCTTAGCTGCTGGAGAAGCTTCAGTTGGTGCTCATTCCTTATTAGACCCCAGAGAAACCAACTTAGTGGAAGAAATCCTTAGGAAAACAGGCTTCATTTGCTCTACAGCTCATTAAGTTACCTAAATTGCCCATCACTCTTCAAAGCTACCAGACAACAATCCATGTTTGCCTTTGCGGCTTGCTAAGCCAAACTGCAGTTGGTGTGATCATCTTAACTCCACCGGCTGCAATGCAGTCATGATCTAGTCAGCTCATCTGTCAATTCTCACAGGATTTTGGTCTCAATATACTGAGCAGTGGCAGAGTGAGAGAGAAGGACTTCATCCTGCATCCCTAGTGCCAATTGTTCCTCTGCCTCTCAGCTCCATATTCTTCTGGATTTTTGTCATCTATCAAGTATAACCAGATTGAGTTTTTTCCGCATTTAGCTGATCAAAGATGTGTTTATAAATAGGAAGACTGTAGAGATTGTAGATGGATATTCTGCTCCATTTTCTCTTCCAACTAAGTTAAAAAAAGGTCAAAGTTGTCTTCATCAAGAGAGACATCATTAACAGAAATCTCACAGATTTAAGTGGTTTCTGTATTGTTTCTTTCTGAAATCAGAGTAAGAAGAGCTGTTAAAAGATACACAAGGTACTCTCATCCATTTTGCTGCCAAAGCAAGTTTATTTCTGCCACATATTTGCTAGTGCAGTGGTACTCAAATGACAGTGCTTGGAGCTGCTTCTGTCACAGCCATGAAGCATCAGTCATTCTTTGAGCAGTGACACCTTCTGCTCCTCATAGCCCAGAACGAGGTTCTTCCAGGGTTCCCAGTGGCTATTTCAACCAAGCAAATTTGAAATAACCAGTATTTGTGTTCAATCCACACAGCTGCTTCTTGTCTTTTTTTGTTGATTTTTTTTTCTTTTTTGGTATAGCTCCAGCCAGGATCAAAACTGGGGATTAACACATACTGTGCATGACCAGACTTCAGAAAGACCCCAAAAGACTGTATCAAAGAGTACTGCAGGCCACAAGGGGAAATACAATGTTAATAAAATCTTTCTCCTGGAAAGTGAGCAAATACAACCTGGAACAACAAACTGCTTAAATGCTGTACTGAAATTACTTTTGGAGGTAGCAACAGCACAGTGATTTTTTAAGAATAATATCTGGAGGAGATGCATGTTTCATCGATGAACATATTAAGGTAGTCATGCTCATACTCATAGGAAACTAGTCTTGGTTGCCTGTGTGTATTCAAATGCTTGCTGGTTTATTTAAAAATGTTTGCGAGTCCTGAACTTCACATTATTCTTGTTTCTCATTATCAGTTAATTGCCATCATTAATCATTGTTTTCTTGATTAAAAAGTAACAGTCAGTTCAATACCATGTGATATGGATGACTAATCACAACTCAGGAGTAATAAAGAGTTGAAATAAGTGTTCGCGAACAAGTTGTCATCTGTAATTTGTCCTCATAAACTAGTTGGCAAATACTTATGCGCAATGAATACTTCCATACAAATTAAGATGAGCTTGAAAATGATTTATAAACAGGGAAAAATAGTTGAATTCATCTCATATTTAATTAGCAATAAATAATTTGGACAAATACAGTTATCAGAGGGGGGAGCAGAAGACCTTTATGTAAAGTGAATATCTACAATGTAAATGAGTTGAAAATCACTTTTGCTCTTGCCTTATGCTATCAAAATTCTAAAGTGCCAGGTGCCGATGCAATTTTCCTAGCGAGATTGTTCTATAATCCTAATAGCATTCCCTCTTCAGAAAGTTTTGATCGAATTTTCTCTTTGTTAATTAGTTCATTGCTCCTTATACCACGCCATCTTTCTCTCATAGTTTTAGGGTGGTAGATGGACTCCTTCATGCAGACTGCCCTGCCTATTGCTTCAGTACACTCGGTTCCACCAGTATTAAACATGTTTTGAATAGGATTCAGTTATCTGTATTAAGCCATCATCCACAGCAATTTGAGAGGCCCTAGGATACCCGAGATTCTCAGATGGGGATGGTAAATGAGACAGAACCTATGGAGAACCTTGCCTGTTGGAGAGGAGCTGGAGACCAAACACCATATCTCAGGGCTTCTCAAGTGGTAGCAGACAACTGCATGGGAGTTATTGATTAGAAGACATCTTCTTTGCCTGTAATGAAGCTCAGACAACTTCATCTGCATGTGGAAGGCATACTTGCAAATCTAAACTTAAGTGCCTTAACCTGGAGCTGTACCCAAACCCTAGAATTAGGCAATGTGAAACTCACTCAGAGAAACCATTGTCTCCATGCCATAGGCTTGCATTTTCACACGCAACCCTAAAAAAAATTCTATCTTTTTATTTTGAAGTGTGTTCAAAATTATTCATTTATTTGCATTCATTCATACCTGAATTAGACACCTAAATTCACTTAGTACATGCTTTTTCTACCTTTCCTCAAGCAAATCACCCTTTATTTCATTTTATCTTTTTTGTGACTATATGCCTGCACTCTCAGAGTCATTTTTTCCCTCTGTCTATATGCAGCCTGAGCACATTTCCCTTCCCATACTGGTATAACAAGGTACTGTGGCAACGAGCTGTTTATGTAGCTTCTTAGAAAACTAATTAAGCTATTAGATAAGAGTATGGGTAATGATGAACCAGATGATAACATGGTGCACATCTCTGAATTAGAAAAGGATTCTTCCAAAAGCTTCCACAATTTAATTGAGTAAAAGGAAATACTCCTGCTTGTACCAGTCCACAGAATAGCCAAGGGTCTACAGCAAGCCAAGAATTCATCTATTTCAATTTCATAACAGAGAGTGATCTAACCCAGCTAACTTGGATGCCTCGCTTGTACCCACATTTAAATTGCCAGTTGAAGCAGTTCTTCTATGGGAAGTTTCAGTGATCTCTGGAGAAAGGTAGGTGCCAATTAAGACCTTTCGAGGAGGAATCTTGCCTTCCAAGGAACAGACAACTCAGTTTGGTGGAATTGTTCTGCCTCTGAAACCTTCATGGCCATCTACCTCTGCCCTTGGAGTATACAACGCTCTTTAGAAAAATACTACAGCACAACAGAAATAATCACCTAAAAATTCTGTGTGAATTAGTGCCTGAATAGTGCAAACTGTGTCTCACCTGTCCAACAAAGCTTATTCTTACATAGAGGGAGCTGTTACTGTCTTGGTAGCTAGTGATTTATTTCTCTTAATATATTGGATCCGTTATTTTCATCATGGAAACAGCAATTAGATTCTGCCAGGAGCAGCTACCAGGTTTGTGGTGTTCTTTCTTTTTAAGCACAAGGACATTTACTTTTATACTTTTACCATTGCAAAAATGGAAAAGTCAGGGGATATTTTGAAAATCAGGCTTTTAAATAAACATCCTTGTTCTGATATGTTCTGTTCCATAAAGTTTAAATTATTATCATTACAAAAAAATGATTTTACAGTAAGGTCTTTTTGAGAGGAAATGTGAGTGTGGGCACAAGTGAAAGCATGTGAGGATGTTTGTGTAATTTTTCTAGTGACAGATATCCTGTGCGAAACTACCCCCAGCACAGAGTTTAGTAGTACATTCCAAAGCATAAATCAAGAGACACAAATAGACAGAAAATATCCTAACCACTTTGAATAGTTGCTATGGATGATCTTTTGTTGGCCTACAAATTACTCAAGTGTCTCTAAGGGGATGAGATATATCATATTTTACTATTAGCTATTATTGTTACATGCCTGAAGGGACAGAGTAGTGTGCTTCTATTTCAATTACTCAGGCTTCTTTACTGGATATGGATTGAGCTGATTTTACCCTATAAGAACAAATGCTGTTATTACATTTAATGATTAAAATCCTGCTTGCACTCAGCTAAAATATAAATCAGTAGTTTGGAAGAACAGGCTTCAAGCTAAACAAAATTGCTTTGGGAGACCAAATAACTCAGGGAATTACCAATGGGCTATTCAGGCTTTCACCTCTATAACAGGTCACTAATTGCATCTAGACCAGGTTCATAGCAGTGACCTGAATTTGGAACCAAAATTATTATGTCTGCTCTGCAGCCTTCAGTGCCTAGTGGTCTCTATCCAATTCCTAGAAAGTATCTGTACTGGTGTGGACATGACAAGGAATGACTCAGCCAGCCTTGTTAGTTAGCCTAGTCTGAGATGTGTCATACTTTGAAGATGCCTATTTCTCTCCGTTAAATAGAGGAAGTATCTACATTACTAGCCCAGAGTTAGACTATATATTTTCAGAAATCTGAAATTAGGGAAAGATGCAGAGTAGCTGGCTGATAAGGGAAATTTTGTCATATAGAGAAGGTGGACAAAAATATTTTTCCTGAATTTCTAGAGCTCAAAATTCAGAAATTCTTTTCATAAATGAAAAAACAAACAAAAAAAAAGAACCATGTATGTACAAAACCCAGTAACACTGACATTCTTATTGTCTCACCATGAAAAATAAATATGGATGCTAGTAGGATGCTAATAATATCAGACATAGCCTTTGACTTCATTTTACTTTTAGGCTACATTTCAAAAATCCAATGATTCGGAGTGGAGATGAGGGCACAACATGCCCCTTCAATATGAGAAACACATTTACAGCAAGAGACGGGTTGGTCTGTAACACTAAGAATTTATTACTACTTTATCTGTTTTATCAGCTGATATGTCCTATTTTCCCCCTTCAATTCAGTACAGACTCATGAGTCAGGAAGAGCCCTGCAGGACTATTTCATCCCAGGGGAATGCCAGGATTTCATATCGCATCTCTTCAAGCTCCTTTCGATTATAATTGCTTCGTGATTTCATGCAAAACTTCAGACCTAGTTTGTATTGTTCATCCTATAAAGTTTTACTGGAACTGTTTAGCCAACTGTTTTGCTGTGGTTTGGTTTTTTTACAATTATCAGCTATCAACAGTTTTGCTTGAGAGCTTGTGTCTTGGATACACACACATTTCATACTGTCGCAAAGAGGTTCACTGGGCAATCTGAGCTCTCAGGGTGAGAAAGGGGCAAGTATCCGTTGAATGATACTTAAGTGGGAAACATTTGGTCAGTGGCTCATTTCCTCTCCACAGTCTAAGTCTGCTCCTTTTCCCTGCCAGATGGTGTGTGAGATTTATTTCTGAGATTCTAGACAGAGACAAGGCATTTGAGCTGCTTTGAGGCCACATCTCTCCTCCAAAACTCTTCTAAACAACTATTTCAGAAGTCTCTGTTGTAAATTTTGAAGTGCAAATCTTTTAGAATTCAGTTTGCTTCATGTTCACAGAGGAGTTTTTTAGTTGTCTTCCCAATGAAAACAGCTTAAAGGCTCAAAATTAGAAAAAACACTGCATGGCATAAGCAAGTACACGTGCATATGCTCAAAACTTAGTGGCTGGATCGTGGGTAGACATTTACTTCTCATTGAAGAGGTCCAACTATAGGCAGCATCCTATTCTAAATAAATACAGCACGACAATGCAGCTCTGCACAAACATGCCAAACTTTCCTCAAGACTTCTGACAGCAGGCAGCCAATTACTTTGAAAAGAATGGGTTCTGTCTCATGAGTGCAGCAACACAAATGCATCTCCCTTGATCCCAACATCAAGGTAGAGCTTTGCATTTCCGATATTTTAATTCGATACAAAGCAGTGAGTTTAATGTTATTTATTTTTTTTATAGTGGGTGGCAGCTTGTTGGGTTTTTCTTCTATCAGATGTAAGAGCAGCAGGGTTAAGAGAGGTACATAAATAATAGATGGTTTTTCTTGCCTAAAGAGGGATCTGCCAATTCTTGCTCTCCTTTTAATTTGGGAAGGGAATATCATTTAAAAAATGACAGATTCTTTCCCATCAAGTCAGAGAAGAAGGAGGCCTCCAGAAGAACAATGGCTGATGCCACAGCATGACTATCTGACAGGCTTGAAAAGCAACTGTAAAGTTGCCAACACAACAAGCCTTTTATCTTTGATGATAGTATTTGAAGCTTGTGATTTTCATCCAAGGAATAGGAGGAGGTATGTGATGTCCTCCCACCACCTCTCTTCTTACTGTTTTAATTACCATTATTTTAAAAAAATATAAATATTCACCAAACAGACATCCCTTTTTTTAAAAATTCCTGTAAGAAAGTTACAGGAATATCTTCACTGCACTGCTGAACTTGCCTTTATTCCTTACATTAGAATACATAGCTCTTTTTAAATTTATTTACCTTTATGTTCATTTTCAGGGTAAATAGGTAGCCTTACATGCAATTAAATTTCTTCAGAAGCTTGTTCACAGGCCCATTCAATTACTGGGAATGCTCAATGCATGTACTAATAGAGCCGAGGTCTTTCTATGTCAGTGACAGTCACAGGGCTTTACTGAGCAGGCTGTAGCCTTCAGCACTCAAGACCTAATTAAAACCTGGATTTGGGTGTTAAAGTAGCTGGAATTTGCTAATTAAAATTCTTCCGCTATTTTTTATGAGCAACTGGCACATGTTGGCAGACTGCACTCGTGTGCGTTCAGCTCGGGCAGTTTCATAGCACAAGGCTCAGTGGTGGCATGCTTGGGTGCCTCACTCCAGTCAGATTCATCAGGTGCTTAGGTTCCCTTCAAGTAAAACAACAGATGATTTGGTTCCTACGCTGCAGTCTGCCCTGACAGACAAAGCCAAAGGGAAGGGTGCATTTGAAACATTGCCCTTGCTTAGACTAGAACACTTATCTCAGACACTGCTGTCAGTGTGCAATTTGGAGCCTGAAACCTGATCTTGGCTTAAGCTTTGGGGTTTCCCTTGAGGAGAAGGCCTCCAAAACAACTCTCTTTTGCACAATATCTTATCCAGGAAATGGTAAAGCTGAGTTCAGCATCTTCCTCAGACTAATAGGATTTGAATATATATCTCCCAGAAGTACTGGAGGGTGTGTGAACTGCCATCTGTAGGCTCACCTGGGTAGAAAGATGCTTCCACATCTGTTCAGGCTAAATTTTTGTGCAGCCAGGCATGCAGAATTCATGGTACCCAAAGGAAGAAGAGCAAAAGAGCCTGATTCTATACCTGGAAAAAGGGACAACTGTGTATCCGGACATGGTTTCAAGATAGTGTGTGCACATCCTACCCTACATCAGCACTGGAGGGAAAAAAATCATCCAGGGAAAAGAAAGATTCTTTTCCATCCTCCGTTGAGGCACCTAGTGTCTAGACTGGACGTACACTGTTTCACTTCTCCTGATCCTGTAAATTTTTCACCCCTGCTTTAAACAGGAAAGATATAGGGAATCTTCTTAAGAGAATGTCTGATCTACAGCAAGGATATCCTTCTCAACTGTACAATCCCCTGTCTTAATCTGAACAATGTGGATATTAATTTTAATCCTTAGTCTTCCACTTCCTGACCAAATGCCTTACACAGTATGTACTGTACAAACAATCATTAACTCCACAAGTTCTTAACTGAAATCACTGTCATCCAAACAACTTCATCTTGGACCAAGCAAGCTTAGTAATTAGATGTTATGAGAGATGGCATACATGCTTTCACAAATGCTCCAAGCCAATGTAAAGCTTCATTGCTCTCACAAATAGTAATTTTAGACTATGCCCCACATTTCTGCTCATTAGCACTCAGGTAGCTATATGGTTATCATCTTGCTGACTGAGCTGACTGTACAGCCATGGAATTGCCTGCACTGGCACAAGAAAGTTGTGCATCTGCATGCCCATGATTGGAAGGGGAACAAGTAGGAGCAGACTTCCTTTTGTGGCACTCAGACTGACTTAAACTGCCTGTGGCCCATCATTTGCTGTAAAACAGCAATTATAACTGCTGGACCTGCATCATAAGAGGTAGGCACCGAGGGAGTTTGCTTCAAAATATCAGTGACATTCTGGGACATAAGCAGGAAATTTTCAATCAAGCCCAAGTAGCTTAGAAGGGGCTTTCTCTGATCACTGTCCTTTATTTGGGCTTCCTACATGGTATTTTAAGTGCCTGGAGCTGTTGTCTTGAATTTGAATTCTCTGTGGAATAACGAGAGTTAAATGGGATTATTGGCACACTTCATGCATGGCAGTACGCTGTGCTATCCAGGCAACAGGAAAAACATGTGAAGTGTTTCTTTTCCAGCATTAAAAGTAACAGTTCTCAGGATTATCTGTAATTTCTTTTATGAGAACATAAGAAGTTCATTACTGAGTTAGACCAATGACACGTTTAACCTAGTTCTTGTTTTTGACAGCAACCAATGACAGTGGCTTTGAGGAAGAAAGCACATCGACAGCAAACCCTCTCTGCTTCCCTCTGTCAGCAGCTTTGGGGCTTCCTCAGCCACAGGTTATATCTGATTCTTACATTTAATAGACATTCTATTACACCTTGAGTAGGCTGCAAGGGATATTTCCCCCACAAATCTGTCTGGCCCAATCGTACTGAAGTCTGGGCTCTTCCAGTACCCCATGACCAGACACAGGGATGCAAGTTTGTTTACAAAGCTTAGAGATACTGAGGCAGGGACATGGGCACCTGGAGACTTAGGCATCTGTGCAAGCAGAATTTAAACCACTGAGGAGAATAGGGGAGCTCACAGCTTCTCAGAGTGCTGAACAAACTGGGAGGAGAAGCTTGAGAGACAGATGAATCCCTCTGTTAGGAGTTCAGTGCTAACAGTCCAAGTGGCATTTCTGATGTCCAGCTGATATTTATTTCATTTTCCTAGAAACTTTAGTCAATTTAAGGTTGTACTTATATAAACAGAAGGGAGCTATATAGTACCCAACTAATACATGCATAAACTTATTTAATATACATTGTATATTTGTGTGCATGTGATGTATATACATATATAAGTGTGTGTATGTGCATATATATGTGTGGTTTGTGTGCATTAATATATTGTGTACATTAATAGAATATACTTTCTCACTTGAGTATCTAAGGCAAGATTTTCCAAGAGAAATTTTTTTACCAAAATCCCATTGTCTGTCTCACTCTCTTTGACTTCTCCAAAAACTCAAGGCTCAG
>WEIS01046963.1:3452-14357 GCA_013389965.1 Todus mexicanus
AGCCCCGCCGGCGGCCGCTCGCCGCGCCCGGGCCCGCTCAGCTGGAGGGGATTCCCCGCTCCGAGAGCGGCCGTGCCCGGGCTCCGCGCAGGGGCCGCCCTCCCCCCTCCGAACCGCCGGTTCTCCGGCGCCGCCGCTCCCGGGGGTGGCCGCCCCCGGCCTCCTCCCGCAGGGTCGGGCAGGTGAGCCCCGCTGGGGATGAACCGTGTCGCCTCGGTGCCCCCGGCTCCGCCGCATCCTCCGCCGGGAGGGCTGTTGGCGGAGCCGGGGCTCCGAGAGGCCCCTGCCCGAGTGTGGGCGCTCCCCGGTCTGGGGGCGGGGGGAACCCCTAAACTTGCCGGCGCTCGGGAGGGGGAAGGGGGAAAGGAGGCAGCGCTGGCTGGTGCCACTGAGAGCAGCAGGGTCCGCAGACCCGCGCTGGGGACATCGCTTCCCAAACCATCCAGGTCTGTGTTTCCTCACCTTTTGTACCCTCTCGTCCCGGGCTCTGCCCGACCCCCTGCCCGAGGCGGAGAGGAGCAGCGCTGCAGCCGCCGCCGGGCAGCCGAGGGGGTTCTGTTTCAGGCTGTGGGTGGGTGTTGCTGTGTGCCACAACTTCGATAGCCCTGCCTTTAACTTTGTGATCGGTGCCGGCTTTATTTGCTCCTGCTGCAGAGAGAGGGCAGGGGCGTTGTGAACGCCCGGTGACACTGCTGCTGCATTACACGTTTAGGAAAGGGAGAGGTTTTTTTAGGAAAAGGGTTAAGAGAGGGGAGGAAGTGAGGAAAACTCCTTACCAGCACCCTCATTACTAAGCTGTTAGAGAAAACCTACACCCATCGGTTGCTGCCATGCCCTCTTCTGGGCAGGATGGCAGCTCCTCCGCAGGCCGAGCCGCCCGGCGCTCCGCATCTGCCGCGCTCGGCGCTGCCCGGCCCCGGCCCGAGCCCCCCGAGCCCCCCGTGCGGGCGCTGCCGGCTCCTGCCCTGCCAGCCGAGGGGCCAGGGGAGCGGGTGGGCATCTCCCGCTCAGGGGAGTGTGCTGTGCGTTCGGCGTGTGCACAGCAGAAACCGCTTGGGCTTCCTCCCCTGCAGCTGAGAGGAGGCACAGCTTCAGCTTTCCCTCCGCTGTTGAAGTTTCTCTGCAGGTTTTGTCCCTGGAAACGCGAGCTGTGATTTGTTGTAGCCGAAGTTGTAAAGGATCTAGAGGGCTCTGCACTCGGCTGGCTCTGTGTCTGTGGCAGGTGCCTTGCTCTTTTCCTGTGTGTCTGTGCACAGACCTTTGCCTTGCTTCTTGGTTTTCCTCGGTTTACATGCTGAAGGGGAACGACTGTGATTGCTCCAGAAATTGTTGAAATATATTTCCAGAGTAAGAGAGGAAAGAAAGGAGAACTGAGATGGTAGCCTGCAGAAGAAACAAGGAGAAACAAGACAACTTTACAAGTAATTTATTTTTTTTTAAAAAAAATTATTTATATTTTCCTATTTAATAATAAATTGCAGAGTTTGGTATTGTAAAAGTGAGAGACCTTCAGAAACTGCTTCAAAGTTAATCTAAACTAGAATGAGCTGGGAGGTGTGAAAAAGCGCTGCAGGGTTATTGTCAGACTATGTTTGTGCATATAAGTAGCACAATTAAAGACCAAAAGTAGAATGCTGTCAGGAGATGACAGGATGGATTTGAAAGTGAAAGGGTGTCCTGACAGGTGGCAAGAGTAGCTGTGTTCTTGTCTTGCCTCGCTAGTGAGTCTGAGGAGGCTCTTAACATTCATCAGATGAGCATCTGACAGCTTGAAAACTTTTGTTTCATTTCCTTGTTTGAAGATGAGCAACTCGTGAATAAGCATCATACACTAGAAAAAGTGCTTCATCTATTTCCAAAATGGCATGTGGCAATTAACAGGTGTCTTAAGGCATAAAGAATAGTAAATATAATCTTTCAGAGAACTATGCAGATAGTCTAAGAGAAAAAATATCTGTTTGACCAGGTGATATTTACCAAAATAGTCTAGTTTATCCTTATCTTCTTAAACAATTTTGACCTATCTGCTTAGTTTCTGAAGTGTTGAGATTTTTTTTTTAAGGACCTTTTACTTAAAATACATTGTTGTATCCCCTCAGGGAGGGGAGTGCTCTGCAGCTGGGCAGAGTATGAATTCAGCTCAAACCCTAGAGAATGGCTGTGCTTTTAGAGCAGATAATTTGGGAATGTTCTTTACAAGTAAGTCTGTTTAAAAGGATGAAAAATTATCTAAAGTCTGTTTCGTGTTCTTAGTCCTGCTGTCAGCTTTCCTCCAATTGCCTTTGCATGCTGTAAGGATGTACTTTTTACTTTTGTGAAGATAAGAGATAGCAGAAGCAGAATGACAGGACAGCAGCGTCACGCGTGCTGCCAACTCTTTTGTATTACTTCTGGTTTTCTGAGTTTAGGCCTGTAGAGACTTTTGTGTAGAACTGTATGGAAGTGCTTAAAGCTGTGTGGTTTCACTCACCGTCTGAAGTAATGATGTACTATAGGGTTTGTCACTTCTCTGAATCAATAAAGAAATAAATTGTTGATATAGAGATTTCCGCAAACTTGATGGTTAAACTTGACGTTGTTAATTGCATAAAGCCTACTAGCTGGCTTCTACAGCTCATGAGTTTTGTTCATTTGTCGTTGAGTGTGATGAGCAGCTCCAGCTCTCCAGCTGAAAAATGTTCGGCGAAGAGGGGAACTGCAGAGAAATGTTGGTAGGGAGGATACTCAGAACATTTATTTTTGTGCAAAGAGTGTGTTGAGCATTTAAAGATAAGCAAATAAATAAACCCAACAACAGTGCAATTTGCCGGATATATAGTATGTGTTGGAGTTCCAGATACCAGGTACCACGCTCGTGTGTCACTGTATTCAGTGGTCAAGTATTGCACACACATTTCTATTTTGTTACGGAAATGAAGCAAGGAAGCTGGAAGAACAATTAGTATGAAACCAGTGCGCCTGTCTTTTCATTTATTCTGAAACAAGCAAAACCTTTAACCTGCCTCCTTTCCATAGAACGGGCAACTGGTGTCTAGCCGAGACACATAACAGCATCAGCATGCAATCCTAAAATTTGGATGAAAATTAAGTCTGGTTTGTTTTATATGCCTTTGCTAGAATTTGGAATATTTTACGTTGCTGTTAAGTATACATGTGGCATTAAATAATTGAAATATTATGCAGTAATCATAGAGGATGATAATTGTAGGTCCAAAATAGCTTGTAAAATAATAATAATAAAAAAAATTGTTGCCAGAAGCTGAAATTACATAGCTGGCGAGAGCTATTGTTGTTTGCTTTGATATGGGTCGGCTCTTTTGTGTTGCATATTTAAAAATCTGTTGCTGTCTTAGCAAAATCTGAGGTAATGTAATATGAAACTATTTTTATGTTATAGAACATTAGGAAGAAGTTATAACTCAACATAGTAAGACTTCTTTTTTTCTCCCTATTTTATGCAGGGGTTTTGGAAAACAAGGATTTCAGTGCCAAGGTAAGCCACAAATGCTTTGCTGGCTGGTGCATATTGTTGTACCTCATTTTGAAGACAGCCAAAACTTGCCTGCAGCAAGAGGGAAATGAGCCTTGAAAAACTAAGCAAGCATTTCTGCCTATGTAAATGCTAAAGAAAGACAATTGCTCAATTGAATGACTGTTGGTATTTATATCATATATAATGAACAATTAAGTAGTTGTTCATACTGGAATAATGCAAGAAGTTGTGGGGTTTATTTAAATCTTGTCATGGTAAATGTCATATAATCTGCATGTATTGCTGCTTCTAACTTCTCATGAAAATAATCTGTGCAATTTAGCTTTTGCTGAGACAATTTTTCACATCAGAAGCTCTTGCCTGTGTGGGCGTTTTGGAAAATGGATTCACTTTTTAGTCATATGGCTTCTTTTCTTATCCCAAACTCCCTGTTTTTAATTTTCATACACCTTATGTTTAGCAGGACCTTTGCTTTGAACAACCTCTTAGGACAGGCAGTGTTTTTCTGTCTTACGTAATATTCAATTGCAAAAAAAATCCACCCCTACAAAATCAGAATTTAATAAATTCTGACCTTGAGAAATGGAAAGCTGCTATAGTGAAAGAAAACTGTGAAGATACACGGAACGCGGAACATGATATTCTGTATTCCCACATATTCTGTATTTTTGCCAAATTCTTATCGTTATTTAGCATTTAATCATAAAATGACCACACCCGACTACTGTTGTTTTTTCTGTGTCATATGTTTACCTAGTTAGGATGAGGTTTTTGTTGTCCTTCCCCCACCTTCTTCCCTACCTGTTCACCTGTAGATGTACATTGTGTACTCATTAGCTAGCCTATTGTTTGTTGCTTTCATTACATTTTTAATAGTTATTTGCTAATGCTATCCTCAATATTGCTTTTACTTAGTAGTTAGTGAAATTATGGATTCTATGGTATTTTCCTGAAAGTTGATGTTAGTTGATACTGCTTGAAATTAAACTTCTGAGAAACTGACTGTAAAAGAATGTCTTTTAAAGATGTTGCAATAAATATCTTCCCTCTGCAAGTAGAAACTTGCAAACACACACACGTAGTCAAGGCGTTTCATGCCTTAAGGTAAGCACACAGCCATGCTTTTACCCTGAATCCTCTGTGTCCCAAGATTTTGTAGGTGTCCTCCAGTTTTTTGCTACTTACTGCATCCAAAGCTGTAGATCAGTGTGTAGTCCTCAGTTGGTCATGGAAATGGCATTTCCTGAATCCCACTCAGGATAGCTCAGTGGTTCCTGGTTAAACATTTATTTATATGCTCACTACAGAATTCCATTGGTTTACAGGAAATAATTGGGATTAAGTTTTGATTATACAGTTACCTATCTGCAGCGTTGCAGGTTGCACAGCGTTGACTTTCTCCTGTCTTCCAGTCAGGCAGCTGCTGGTGCAAATTGGACATGATCCACTGAGCTGAGCCACGGATCAAATTTGGTATGACAGGTCATTCCCAGTATTTTGAATTCTGTGGCCAGAATTCCTTCAACCATCGTAATTCTTGTTAGCTAGGAGTAGTCTAGTGAACTAAAAATTTGAATTCAGTCTTATTTTCCTTCCAAATGCCACACATGAACACAACCACGAGTAAAAGAAGTAGAGCAGCCTGGTTTATTTTAAAATGCTTCAGAAGAGATACTTTTTATACATAAAAATATGTTTAAACCTGACTTTTAGCTGCATTAGAGCAAGATTCTTCAGTTTCGATTTGATGGAGACTGTTGTATTCGACAATCTTCTTTGTCGTCTTATGCAGTCAAAAGCTGTAAGAAATACCCAAATTTTAGGTAATTTGTAGCAGGTTATTGTTGGTGCATTAAGAAGTTTAAGTACTGGGGTTTTTTTCCATCATTCCTTAAATTTGATTATGATTTTAAATCAGAGTTCATACACTCGAAATAATAGTGTTGAAAAATAAAAATTCTATGATAAAGTTAAGCAGCTGAACCATTTATTTATTTTTTAGTGCAATTTTCAGTAGCTTCTATCTACAAAGTCACCAGCTATAGCTGGAAAGACAAATTAGTGATCAAAATCAGTGACAACATGAATTTAAAAAAAAATAAATGCAAAACTAGAAAGTAGATTGCAAAAAAACCCCCCTAATTTCTTTAACTACCTTTACAGAAAAGAATGACAAATTAGTAATAAAATGGAAATTTCACTATGACATGAAAGGAAAGAATGTTACAGTGACAGTTCCTACTATAGCTGTAGTTCTCAGTCCATCAGAGTTTCCATTATAAGAAACTTTTGAAGCTCTGTTTTCAAGGGTGTTGTAAAATCTCCTGCTAGACAGAAACTTGATGACAAGCAAGTTTCGGAGTTGGGTGGTTTTATTATTTCCAAGGTTGTTTTAAATTCCTCTGGCCATTGTTACCAAAGGGAAGAGGAAAGGTCTGTAAGAGTAATGCATCAGACTCCAGTGATGCTTCAGTCTGAGAAACTGCAATTATTCTGTGAATATTTGGGAGGTGGAATATATGATCTTTAAGGTCCCTGCCAACCCAAACCATTTTATGATTTGTGTTAGAAATCCTTTAATTAAACAAAATCCCTACCTTTGTGTTTCTGCAGTGTTAAGCATTGCAGCTAACACAGTATGCTTTTATATATTTTTAAAGTTTCCTTAGAAGTGTCACACAAAATGGAGTTCTGGTTTTATTTTAAAGAGATGCTCCCCAAAAAAGGATTTTTTTTTAATGTTTAAATTTTATTTAAATTAGAACTTGATGCTATACTGATGGGTTTTTTTGATCATTAAAACCTTTTTTCATTGGGCTTGCACTGAGCATTGGAACGTGCCTTCAACTACATATTACCATGTTTATTTCCTGATTTTGATGGCTATGTTTCTGCTGTAGTGTTCCACTTCAGTGTTATGTAAAAATATTTAAATGAGTCCTTTGGAATTGAAGAGAAAGATTTTAATTTATTTCATTTGAAAGCTTAGCAAATTGATTTTGTTCCTTCCTTATTTTTATGGGATCTCTATGAATTTGCAAAAGACAATAAATTCAATTTCGGAATGGCTTTTAATGCCCTCAATGCGGCAGAGGTTCAGGGTACAATTGCATTATTACTGCACAAATGCTTAGCAAGAGACAGTCCACATCCTAAGTAGTCTGTCTTTTTGGATGTGTGTATTCTTATGGGGCTGGCTACTGTATATCCTGGCAGGTAAATATTCAGAGTGGCTACTTAGGTTTACAGCTGGGAGTTTTGATATGTTAATTCATGGAGAGGCTGTGAAACGCTGTTGCTTTATCAGAAATAAGTTTTTCAGAAAGAGGGTTTGGGGTCAAGTAGCAGCAGTGGAAAAAGTCAGGGCCTGTCTTTGTTAATGTGTGAATTTGAAGATGAACTTCAAAGAGTTTGTCTGGATTAACTTTCTCCTAGGGAATAAAATAATTTTAATAAGACCATGGCAAACAGCAGAGATGCCTGAGGACTGGAGGAAAGCCAGTGTCACTCCAGACTTCAAAAGGGCAAGGAGGAGGATACAGGAAACTGCAGAGCAGTCAGCCTCATCTCCATCCCTGGAAAAATGATGGAGTGGCTCATTCTGGAGGTCATCTCTAGGCACATGGAAGAAAAGGAGTTTATCAGTAGTCATACTTCATTAATCTGATAGCATTCTACGATGTCGTGACTGAATTGGGTAGATGCAGGGAGACCAGTGGATGAGTCTGCCTTGACCTTAGCAAGGCTTTTGGCACAGTCTGCCATGACATCCTTGTGTGCAAGCTCAGGAAGTGTGGGGTAGAAGAACAGAGAGTGAGATGGATGAAGAACTGGTTACACAACAGAGTCTAAAGAGGGGTGATCAGTGGTGCCGAGTCCAGCTGGAGACCTGTAACCAGCGGAGTCCCCCAGGGATCAGTGCTGGGTCCAGTCCTGTTCAACATCTTTCTCAATGACATCAGTGACAGGACAGTGTCTTCTCAGCAAGTCTGCTGGCGATACAAAACTAGGAGGCTTGGCTGATACACCCGAAGGCTGCGCAGTCATTCGGCAAGACTTGGTCAAGCTATGCATGGGACAGCAATGTGCCCTTGTGGCCAAGAAGGCCAATGGTATCCTGGGCTGCATTAAGAGGAGTGTGTCCTGCAGATGGAGCGAGGTTCTCCTCCCCCTCTACCTTGCCCTAGTGAGACCTCACCTAGAGTATTGCATCCGGTTCTGGGCTCCGCAGTTCAAAAGGGACAGAGATGTACTTGAGAGAGTCCAAGGGAGGGCTATGAGGATGATTAAGGGACTTGAACACCTGCCTTACGAGGAGAGGCTGAGAGACCTGGGGCTTTTTAGTCTGGAGAGGAGAAAACTGAGAGGGGGTCTAATTAATGTGTATAAATATGTGAGGGCTGGGTGTCAAGAAGAAAGGGACAACCTCTTTTCACTTGTGCCCTGTGATAGGACAAGGGGTGACGTATGCAAGCTACAGCACAGGAAGTTCCACCTCAACATGAGGAAGAACTTCTTTACTGTAAGGGTTACACAGAGCACTGGAACAGGCCGCCCAGAGAGGTTGTGGAGTCTCCTCTGGAGACTTTCAGGAGCCGTCTGGATGCGTTCCTGTGTCGCCTGCCCTAGATTCTACGGTCCTGTTCTGGCAGGGGGGTTGGACTCAATGATCTCCTGAGGTCCCTTCCGACCCCTAACATTCCGTGATTCTGTGATTTTCGTGCCTTCCGTAATTAGGATGTGTTTTGCTGTTTGCTATTTGTATCTTATTATTTTCTTGATTTGTACAGACGTGAACTATTGCAAAATACTGTGCTTTTGAACCAGGAATTCTTATTCCGCTGGGTTTCTTTTCTACTCTCTCCTGTTGATTGTCTCTGTGGTAGTGAAAACACGACGGCAGGATTCTTGAAGGGAATTCTGGCTATGTTTTGTTTTCGTACATTGTCAAGAAGGACAGCGAGCTGCCCGTGATGCTGAAAGCTTTTCTCTGATGTGCATCTGGAAGTACTGCCAGAGGAACATGAAAAATGAAATAATCGAAACAGTTTTTCAGTCTACCATAATATGAAAGTTCCTCTTTTAAGCAAACAGACTTCCAATTAAGCAAGCTTTGAAGTTACATTCTGGCTTCATTGTTCGTTTGATATTCACTGTTATACTCTGAGGATCACCTGTATCTGTTCCTTTGTTGGATTTGTGAGAAAAGAACGTATGTTGAAGAACATGCATGTACATTTAGAGGTTGTTTTAAGTTCAGCACTGAAGTCTCAGCAAGTTCCTCAAGGTGGAAATATTTTTAGTTACAGGAATATAGATGCGATCAACTCATGCACCTGATTACGGGCCTCCTTAATTCTCTCCCAAGTGGTCAAAATCTGTAGTTACTAACTGCAAGTTTTCCCTCTTTTACACGGTTTCTGCCAGGTCTAGTGAAGTGCAACGTTCTGCTGCACTTCAGCTTTGAAATACAATTTGCTTCAGGATACCAACTAGCTGAGGCAGAGTTTCAAGGGTTTCTAATTAACATAAATAAAAGTGAGAGAAATCAATTAAAGCAGATTAGCTAACCATAATTGTGTAACTATTGCTCTTTCCACTGTTGTGTTTTTTTTTCCTATCTTCCCTCATTTTATTTTCAGATGTCTTTTTTCTTTTTTTTTGAACATTGACTCTTATCTGAAGTCCATGTAGTAAGCTTTTTTGGAGTAGCTCATGTCATGCTAGGGATGCTTCCTAGCACTGCTGGTTCTGGGCTAGGCAGACACCTGTAGCAACCGCTTACCCAAAAGTGGAAGTTGTTGGATTTTATTCTTCTTTTATTGTCCTTGCAAATACCATGACAATGGCAGGTGAAACTGGCACTTCATTTCCTCTGCATTATCTTTTATCATCTGCCAGTTCTTGACCTGTCTGATGAAAAGACCAAAGAACCCACTAAGCCCTCCTTCTTTCTAAATCATGTACTTTCATTAAAATATTGTACTAAAAGCCTCTGTAGAGAGGTGGTCAAGAAACTGTTCTTTAGTGCTATATGCGGGATGTGAAGATTTGAACCAATGGAACCTCTCAACATCTGTGACCTGGTTGACATGTACAGGTTTCTTCATCTTCAGTTCTGTTCTAACATGTTTATGAGGAAGCAGCACAATTAATTCTTTGTTGTGTGTGAATCAAGGCTTAGTTTGTGGGTTTGAATGCTGATAGCTGCGTTTCCCCTACCAACAGCTTTTTGTTCATTTTACTAAACTCATTTTCCTTTGTAACAAAAAACCCCAACAAAAACGAGAAAGAAAAATGTATTACAATGCTGGGTTGTTTCTCATACAAGTATTTTCTGTCTTCCTCACTTGGAAATGTTATAGCCGAAGGGTGGATAAAATACAAAGTAAGTTCCCTTCTCTGTGCCAGATCTGCTTCTCTTGTATCATAATAATTTTTTTGTGGTAAGATCAGATATTAGAGACCACAGTTTGAACAACACATGCGTTTTTCTTTGCACTCTTGTTATGATTTATTAGTCGTGTGCTGCATTTTGCATAAACTAACCTTTCTATAAACCTGAGATTGAGACATGGATTCCACTAGGAGTCTGTGACGGATGCCTTCTGTGTAGCTTGACTGCTAGCACGAAATCTTCTGAAATGGAAACTTAGTAGAGATATACTTCAAGCAGCTGACTCATTAATGTTCTTTCATGCATATAACTTGAAGGTATCTGTTCAAATATGGAACCCCCAGAGAAAAACTCAAGCACATACACCCGTGTCCCCTCTGCCAAGAAAAAGCAAAACACGACCAAAACCAAAAAAACTTAAACCCCAAACCACACCTGGGAGCATAAATTGTATTGGGGGACAGAGTTTCCATGCTTCCTCTAGCCAGCTTTGCCCTTTCCGCTGGCCTTTTGCCCTCAGCCTGATCTGTGGACTGTGTCTCTGTGGACTCCCTCTCAGAGGACAGTAATTTTAATGATCTGCAGCTAATCTGACATACAGACTATAAGCATGCAGATAAGATGCCTGTGTATTTGTCTTGTCAGCTTTTATTTATTTCTTCTTCCTCTCCTTTGGCTGCCTCTTTCCTTCCCTTTGCAACCTGTGTCTTATATTATGAGGAAATACTGTCCTGTTTATTGCCTCATAGCAGTGTAAGTCGAGATTCTGTTGCCGTCCCTGCAGTTGAACTCGGGTCTTTGAAAAATTATTCATGTTCCAAGCTTTTCTTGAGAACTGTATTGACATCTGCAGATGAAACTCCTGAGTCTTAATGAGAGCAAATACATTAGTGTTGGTTCAGACCAGGAAAACCCCTTGGAAATGTGTATTCCAGTCAGTCGTGCTTTCACAGTGCCTTGGTTTGCATTGCTGGGAGGTCCTGGAGCGTGCAGCGTGGATTCCCTTGGGGTGATT
>WEIS01046972.1:587-17216 GCA_013389965.1 Todus mexicanus
AAGATGGTTTGGGTGTTGGTAAGTATGGATTTTCATAATGACACATGGACAAGTAACATTGGTGGTCCTAACAGAATGCAGAACTCCTGAAGTCCTGGCAGCTCTGTAACAAGGTAATTAGAGCAATCAACAATTTCTTCTCACTCCTTTACAACAGCTGCCAGGAATTATCTGGCTTGTCCTAAGCAAGCTCCCTCCTTGCCATAATCCAAAAGGACCAGCACTCCTGAGAAATTATGGCAGTGGAAAACTTACACCGAATGACAGCATGGGCCACGCAGATTGTATTTCCCTGCAGCTACTTCTCCACATGGCAGACAGCTTCCTGGCCGAATTTCTTCAGCAGGGCACTCACCCGGGTTTTTGGATTCTCAATACCTTTCATATACATACATTTTTAGTGATATGATTTCAGGATGACAGATTTGATATGGTGTAAATACTGAAATTTTTTTCACTAGCCTGAAGACTTCAGAATAACTAATACTGTTCTTTTTAAGCAAGGTTGTAACATGGAGTTGTATGTTGTAAATAGCCAGCTAAAATGGCACACAAAAATATCTGAAAAACAGTGATAACATAAAATATTTCTGTGAAAATCAAAATACTGTAACAATTATTTCATTACATGATTCCCCAAATCTCAGGAACTGCTACAAATTTAAGTCAATAATGTACAAAAATTGCTTCAGACACTAATATCTCCCCTCTAACTCTATGGCGAAACATGTCAACTACTTAATGGAAATACCACGCAACCCTGTGTTACAGAATCAGATTTCCTCCTCAACGAAGCTGTGGCATCACTCTGTGTTTACACCAGTGTAATCATGACCAGAATGCAGCTTATTTTACATAACCATATATATATATATGGGATTTGCATTAAGACTGTGGTCTAAAAATAAACACAGCAATAACATGCACTACTTAACTCTGAATAAGTCTGATGGTATCTCTGTTGAAATGTTACAGAATACATGCCATATTCTGGAATAACCTCATGGATCCAATATCTATTGCTAGAAGTAGAAAACATCTCTTTCCAAGAAGGCAAATGATCTAAACTTCTTACAAGTGTTTTCAACTTAGCAAGTATAATTCTATTAAATATATATAGTATACCCACCAATATAAAGTACACAAGACGCTAACACACATTTCATTGCTCTTTTTTACAGATCTAGAAATATTACTGCAGACCCTACCTCTCAGTTACTATTCTGTATGCCTGTAATATTTACTAAAGCATTACTCTGTTTCTATCTGTGAATGATCATCAGAAAATCTAGGATACAGAGCTTCTAGACTTCTGTATTTATTGGAAAGAGCCAATGAATGTCAGATACATCAGTATTTTAACAAGTGCTACTGTCATTCCTGTCTTCACTGACCACTTAGTTGAAGGAGTCTTACACATGAAGGGTTAGACTCATTGACTTTGATGAATGCCAATTCAGTGGGGGAATGCCGTTACCTGTGATTGCACATGCACACACCCACATACAGAAAACAGTCAGTGTTGCGGGGGTGAAGGGAAGAGAGATCCACCCAATTTCAGAGGCCTCTTTCCAAAAGCTGTGCCACACTGGCTCAACCACCCCAATTGTATTTTACAAAACATGTGGTCATGAGAATAGCATCAGAATCCTGGAAACCATAGTTTGTACTGAATGGTCCATTACTCTGATCTCAGTAAAGTCTTGGATGATTTCTCACTACTTATTTTAGAGATTCTGGGCTGGGAAACAAAGTTTCTCTCACCTCTTCCATTTGGGGTACAAAAGATTAAAGCACTGGCTATACAGAGACGCTCCAAAAAGTAAGTAAATACTCAGTATAATAGGAATCACTCCGATTTAGGTCAGCAAACTGAAAGCCTCACTAACTCCCAACACAAAAGTACTTAACTTTGAGTAACATGGGTGCATTCACCTGTCACACAACCCAAGCCTCCCTTTCTCAGTTTACACCGTAGGGTGTAGCATGCTACATAGCCTGGCATAGCTGTGCGTTACTGCTAAGGCATCATCGTCTATCAGTAGCACCAGAACCTGTGACAGATGGAAATTAGAGAGCCACAGAGCACAGAAGTTCTTAAAATACATTTTCCGTTCCTAAAAATCAGTAAAACGCCTTGAAATTAAGGATAGTATTTATAGATTTAACTAAGCTATTTATAGATAAAATAATAATTCCTGTAAAATTAATAAAGCTCTTACAAGCTTTGCTTCTGTTTACAGATAAAAGTATCCGCAGAAGCTGCTGTTGATCCAGATGCCTGTCTAATACATAATACTTCACTGCCTTACAAAATGCTGTGTATAAAAGGATGGAAACTGCTTTTTGGCCCACTTTCTACACTGACATGCTGAAGAGGAGGGATAGTCTTGTGGTTGAGATACTTGGCTGGGACAGAGATGACCTGGGTTCAGTTTCAGATTCCGCTACAGACTCCCGGTACATCCTTACACAAGTGACTTAATCTCCCTGTATATTAGCTCCCCACATGTAACGTGGGACTGCCAATACTTCTGGATGCTGTTGGGGTTTTTTTCCTCTTCAGACTACACAGCCTTTGGGACGCAGGCTTGTGTGTTTTGTGAATGATAAAGGGAGCTTCAAGCTGAGCTCAGCCTTCTTGGCATTACCGTAATAAAATGATAAAAGATCTTTCATGTAATGTTTTTTGTGTTAAGACCCTTCAAGGGTTTTTTTTTGGTTGGGTGTTTTTTTTTATGTTCAATTAATTGTCAGTTTCTAGTAAAAGAACAGAGGAATTAGCTCCCAAGATTTTCTGTGTTGGGTGAGTGGAACAGCAGCAGAACACATTCCACAGAGGAACTCATGCACAAGCAATTAGGTCGTCTAATTAATTTTCCAACTCAATAAATGCTATGAACTATTTTTTATGTAGGAATATATCTATACTGGATACACATGTGTAAAAGCAATCCAAAAACTTTTAAAATCTTAGAGGAGAAGGACACACGATATTCAGCTGAAGAGAATGGGCTGCTACGTGGGAACAATGATCTCTCACATGGGATTCATATTACTGTCATTAAAAGAAAAAACACATACGGGGGGCTGAGAGTATTTTCCAGTTGACAAGGTTGTGCAGTTACCATTAGGGACTGACTTGTTAATCAGTATTTGGAGTGATTTATGATATTAGGTACCTCATAATGAAGGAGAATGAAAACATTGACCATGTGGAGAGAAAGAGCAAAAGAAGTGCTTAGAAAATAAGTCTGAACCAAAAATGGACAAAAAGTATAGATATTTATGGGTGTTTTAACCAAAGATGACATGAGGCATCTAACAACAGCAATCTGTTTCTTCAGCCCCAACTTGGACAAAACTTGAATCAGCATCAGCAGAAACTGTCTGAATAAGGACTTTGGAACAAAGACGGAAACAAGCAGAAGAATGGCCACAGAATTTTATGCCTTCTCTCATAGTGTCTTCAGCAGCAAATTTTCAACTGTCACGAATTTTCTCTGCACTTCCTTTCCCATCATTGTGATCACCCAAAAGTACTTATTCCACATGAACATAATGAGGTGTTTGTGAGACTACAGTTATAATTGTGATGTCTGGATTAAAACACTGAGCTGTGACATTTCTAAGAGTCCTAAGGGAGATGACAGTGAGTTATAGAAAATACACAGATCCTTGATAATCCACAATTATGGGAAAGATGACACAGAAGCACAACAAAGCACTTCAGTTGGGATTTTATGACAGGCATTTTTATGTAAGCACAGACTAGATTTATAAAGGAACTTAGGAAAATGCCTATAGGAAATAAAACGTGATAACTATAACCATTTCTCCAACCTATAACACTAATCTGTGTTCTGTTAGTAACTGTTTCAAATAATGTGGTTGCTAGATCAGATGAACCGACAAGCGTGAGACAGCAAGTTCTGGAAAAGATGCATGCTGCCTGCAGGTAGGGGAAAGCCAGAGCAGAAAGCCTTCAGGGAACAAGTGTGAAGGAAACAAGGATACAAAGAAGCAAAACAGCAAAAAAGCAGAGGGAATCAAAACAGGAAGGCAGCAAAGACGGGATGGATCAAAGCAAATCTAACAAATGAGTGGGAGGCACAGAGACATGGAGAGATAAACAGTGGAAGCCAGAAGACACCATGTGTGAGAAGGGAAGAAAAGGAAGGGGAAGGGAAGGAAAAGGTCGGCCAGCTTGAGAGCTTCGCCAGCCAACCAGGAGAGGGAGGTTTGCCAGGACAGGCCAGCCAACTAACTAGTTAAAAAGGAGGTCCAGAGAGCCAGCTAGCAGAGAAGCCAGCCAGACAAAGCCATCCAGGAGAGGAATCTGCTTATCGAGCAGCGTGGGAGCAGTCCTGGATCACCCAGGAGCTGAGTGACCTGTGGCAAGCACCACACTTTGCAGAGGGGAAAGGAGCTCACCCGCATGCTCCAAGAAGCTAAAAAGATGCCCAAGAACATCCCAGCAACATGATGAGCATCTCACTGACACAGCAGACCACAGTATCCCACCTGGCTATACGCTCTGAAATATTATTCACTATTATCACTGGGTGGCTAGATATGAATAAACAATTACACAAACTGCAAGTATCAATCATGCATTTTCCCAAAAGGCATTTTCCTCCCATCTGTAGAGTTGATTTCCACATTCTTTTTCTACTTTGACATTTTCAAGTTGAGAAGGCACAAATTACGTACCCTGATATTATTTGTATAGTTCAGTGACATAATCCTAAATCATAAAAAACAAACACCAGGTAAATGAGAAATGAAGATGAGATAATAAAAAAAGGAGTTACATGGCATATGAAGAATGACCTAATCCAGCATTGACAGCATATTACTTACTTTAGATGAGGCAGTTTCTATCTATCTATCTAAAAAAAATAAAATTAAGTGTATTACATAAGGAAAAGCTAAAAATTTAGCTAATGGATTTCTAACAGACAGTAAATACTTGTGCTGTCTTCTGAAATATTTTTTACACTGAAAGAACAACAATTGAACAACTGATTGGAGCGGAATAAACCATGGCAAGGCCTAATTGTGTTCCCGTTTTCAGATTTAAAATTCCTCTTTCAAAAGCAAGAAAATAAATGAGCAGTAAAAGGCACAGATTGAAATTATTTCTGAGAACAAGCTCCATTTCACAGTCACCAAACTGTTAAGTGCGTCCTGTTCATTTTTATCTCCCCAACTAGTCTTTCTGCTGTAACTCGGCATCATACAAAGCCGGTACTGAACTTCAGAGGTGGTTCTGTCAGAAATCAGAGCTCACAGAAAGAACAGAAGGTAGGTAATCCACATGTCAGCAATATCTCAATGCTTACCTAACCTGTCTAGATATGAGATAAGATATCCACACCACTGAAACCCTCAAGTATCTTTTCCATTTTAATTTCACTAGATTTCGAATGAAGTATTAAGCTATTAAGCCAGTAATGCAAATCGACTCCCCTAGCACCGTACAGCCAAAAGCAGATTCACAGCTGAGACAGTGGATACTTTAGGTATCAAAAGTCAACTTTTGCCCGGACCTGACTGTAAGAGAATGGTGCATGACAGGCAAGACCTTTGGGGTTCCCACAGTTCGTAAGAGGAGAGAGAGGAAGGGAAGCAGGAAGGAGTTCCCATCTATTTCTGGGGAATAGCAAAGAGTTAAGAGGGGTAAGTGTACAGAGTATGGCATAGGGCAGTTTAAAGTTCCTCTGTGGGAGCTCTGGCATCTGTCAAAGCTGCAAGGTTTAGCGATTACAATGCCAATTTAAACTTGTACTTAAAAATATAGGAAACATTTTCTTTTATTTTTTAACAGAATGGGTATATTTAGGAATCTAGGTGGTCACCAATATACATGTGCATCACTCCCAGCAATGTCAGTGGAACAATAGACCGTTCTCAGTGGTGTCTAAAGTTTCAGCTGCTTGTAAACCAGCACTGCGGGAAAACTTTTAGGTGGCTATAAAAAAATTCCCATAAAACAGAAGAAAGCTCATAATTTAACACACTTCAGTGGAAGAGAAAACTTCCTCCTGATTATCAGAGGTATTCTGCACTATGTCCAAAAGGCAAAGAAGGTTTCTCCGGGAAATAACGTCTTTTATCCACATCATTCTTGCCACGTAAGTGCCTGAGTATCTATTTTCATTATAAAGCTTCAGGTTTCAACTATATTTGTGATAAATAATATTCATATTAGAAAAATGTTTTTAAAACATCACATAGTTTAGTCTTATAAAATAAAATACACTTGAAGTGGTTAAACTGTCCTTTTACATCAACTTTTTCTTAGTGTGTCGGTATACTTTAGCCCACACATTTCATGGGAGACAACCACCAGACTGAACTCTTGCCTGGCAGCATGTTGATCTCTTTCTTTCCCCCATTTCATTTAATTAGGAACTTGAAATTGGATCAGCAACTTTTAAATAGTTGATTAAAAACTTTGTTCAGAAGAGTGATCTTGTTTATTTTTCACGTGAGCATCAGGCTGCACCTCTGCAGGGCAGCAAGGCTGCTGCCCACGAGCTCAGTCTGCTTCAAAAGAGGTGCAGAGTCACTGGCAACCTGGGTGTTCCACCTGCGCCTCTGCATCAATATTGCACTGCTGCAGACCACACACAATAGGGACTACTTAAAAAACCAAACAAACAAAAAACAACAAAACCCCCCAACAAAACCCAAGTCAAATAAAACAAAAACAACACACACACAACACACACACACTCCCCCCCACCCCCCGCAAAATACCACAAAGACATCTTATGGAAAAAGGAAGGCCCCAAACTCTTCCACATCTGCTCACATTTGAGCATTACCTTTCAACTAAAATGAACGCAAAGATCTCCTTTGGATTTAAAAGGGCTACTTACACTTCATCAGAGGCTATTGGAGGACACACACACAAACTTCTCTACGTGTTAACCAATGTACATTAAACTACCTGCATTCAAGAAACACTATAAATGAGAATGTCACATGAAAGATTGTGCAATGAAGCACATAAGCCCAGCACAGAAGAAAATGCACACTGTATTATAAAACTGAAAGAGGTTATATGGATTTTGTCTGGTATTTGCTCTACTAGAATATTTCCTATTCATCATCTTGAAATCCCAAATTCCATATTGAAAACCCATTCTATGTGATAGCATTTTCCCTACTCTACAGCCACAGAAAACAGAGTCTTCTTTGATAAAACATGTTCATATCTGTGGCTTATGCCTTTAAGCATTTCTTATTTTTATCCAAAATTATTGATTGATAATATTGTGTGGCAACACAGCACAGAGTTAATTGGTTTCTCAGTAACATTTCACACCTTCGTGAAACCTAGTTGACAAGATCTGATCACGTCAACTCTGTCTCCCACCCAAGTCTTTGGGTGTCCCTTTCTTTGACATGAGTAGCTTTCGGATCACTCCCATACTTACTGAGAAGTTTCATCCAGGCTTCACTTCTATGAACAATATATGATTTTTCCCTTTGAGTTTATAACACAGCCCCAATGTTTGAATGTACAACTGATACGTGTGAAATGGATGCATAATGTACCTTCCGGACATAGCAAAATGGAGAGCTGTAGAATAAATGTAAGCCATTCCCTGGAGGGTTTGGGCTATAGTTGACCGTAAGTGGCAAATCATTACTGCTTTTGACATTCATTGCAATCATAGCCACCTTGAATTCTTCTGGTATTTTCTTTGATGCAATGGGCAGTTACCTAGAAATGTCATCTGCAGTATTTAATGCAGAGTCACTGCATAACATTTTATAAGATTACCCAAGTATTTATGAGCAAGGAATGTAAGTTACATGTGCATTTGTACAAAATCCCTCTAATTTGCTTAAATGATTTCGGACACTAAAAAGCACAATTCTCATATCAAGAATTTCTTCAGCAGACGAACATGGAGAATGGTGGCAGTCTCTCAGTAGTGGGACATGTCAACAAGAGCTCCTGGAGCTGCACTCTGGACAACTACAATTCAAGTGTCAAAACTACGTCAAGTCTTCTGTGTAAATCTCTCCTCCATTACACCAGATTCAAAAGAAGTGTTACCATTTATTTCAAACAGGACTGGGATGCCACTCCTGGTATGTTTTGAGGATAGTCGAAGCAGTGCAACAAGAACAAGATTCTGCATCAGAGCAACAAAGAGAAATTCCTCACAGCTTTGAGACTGAAGCAGACATCAGCAACATAGGCTGAAGGAAGTTGTTATTTCTATTCAAAATTCTAAACAGCTGTTTTCAAGGCAGATTAAAAGATTTTTCAATGTTTGGATTCAACTCAAGAGCTTTATCTAATGCATACTTTGTATTTGAGTATTTGTTGAATTAGAAATTTAATAGAGCAGCTGAGTATTTTAAAATCTTTTGGAAGATGTGAAAAAGGGATGTGAACTCTAGCACACCCTGTAAAACATAAATTTCTTACCAAAAGAATATGTTATTCATGTGCTCTGTACATTAGGTCAATTATTACTCACTTTCTTTGGAGAACAACCAAGTGCCTCCACCCTTTATAACAGAGCACTGTAATCAACTGTAGGAAGAATAGCAGAATTATTCTAATACACATTAGTGGCTCAGACCCTAGCACAAGAAGGCTTGAGCAGCAAGAGACTAAGATGGATTTGCCATCATCATTACTTTTTTTTTTTTCAAGAGAGGAAGAACTTGTTTCCATATACACCTTTGTAAATAATTTGAACTTCACTTAAATGGGAAAAAATTATGAAAAGGAACACTTTAAGTTGGCCCTCCAATTTAAACACTACTGTTATTTAATGACAAATTTCATAAACATTCTGATATCAATACTTCTTCCACTGCACATCTTTCATTTCCACTAACCCAGTTTAATCTCTCATCTTCCTTGCAGTCAGCAGCTGTATAAAGTGGGATTTTTTTGTACTGACATTAGGAAGTGAAGTGCTAGTGCTAGATTTAAAATGTCTTCTAAAAACACGACTTTTTGTATTGAATTTGGAACCGAGTTTGATACAACTTGTACTGTTAGTTTAATATAGTATCACCTTTCATGGAGCTGTATCTTGTTGGGTTCCTGCTGGGACACGAGAGCTGAAATAGCACAAGGTTTAATGCATGGCACTTCATTTTGCCCAGCCTGGCTCGGGCCAAGAGAAGCATTTCAAATTATTTAGATAACCACACAGATTAAATACCCAGCAAGATAGCTTGCTAAGTCATTCATCATTTGCTGTTCCTCGACTGTGCTTGTGTCTAGCAATGTTTTTACTAGAAGAGCCATTCAGATGAATGGAATGCACATCTCCGCTGGGTTTCACTCGCCCAAGCAGCAGTCTGAACTGCTCAACCTGCCTTCAACGCTCTCTTCCTGAGATGTGTGAGAAATATTTGGCTAGGTCCCCTCTGCTAGCTTCTCACCTATCTCCCTCCCTCACCTGCTTCCCTTGCTTTTTCTTTATGAGCCCTTAGAAGTTTACCCAATTCCAGTGCATTAAAACATTACTCTGTCCTTATCTCAATCCCTCAAAAAGCTCACAAATTGCTCTCTTATTACTCCTTTACTCTTCACCTCAAGAATCAAGTAAGTGGAATAATTCACACTGCATGGTGCAATCCAATTTCAGACATAGTATCTGCATCACTAAATTATACCTTATCTTAAAGATTATTGGAGCCCAAGTAAACCAACAGTGACTCTGCTTTCACAGCTACGTATCACTCACCTCTTTTTAAACAGCCCATTTCAATGGAAGATCTTTTTGTCTTTAAAGCCTGAAGCCTGGAAGTCATTTCTGACTCTGTGGCTCCTTTCGAAGTCTGTATTAATGCAACTGTAAAGCTGTCATACTACTATTTTAGAAATCTCTCCAAGCTACCACCCATACTGTCCCACCAGGACACAGAGATTCTCATAAAGACTTTCATCATATTCCAGCAGGACAATTACAATTCATTCCTCAATGGATTTACTATTACCTCTTATTAACATTTTAAGCTCAGGTAGTATCCTGTCACTGCACTGTCCAACGGAACTAAGGTGTCTGGCCATACCATTCCAGCTCAGAGACTAGTCCAATGGTCCTTGAAGAAGCAGTTCAAGGTGTCTCCCTTTAAGATCCATCTTAATCATGTTCTGAAGAAAGTGCACAACATGCTCTTTCTCTACGTTTACTAGTTCATTTCTTGCTGCAGTTCTCAAACTTAAGCAGACATAAGAGATTTTGAGTTCCTAAAATCTCCCATCACTGAGGGACCCAGCTTCCTCCTAAATCAGGTGAAATTATCAGTCAAGTACCTAATAAGCATCCCCATCTTTTAAGTGAGAAGCAGGTAAGTACAGCCAGTGTCAAGTGCAAACAGGAAAATTCCCCTCATAGTGTTACTGAGAGTTAAAACCATTCCCTAATCCACACTCCATGAACCACTCACTGCAATTTTTTGAGCTTATTTTATATTTTCAAACTAATTGCTCCATTTTTAGAATTTGATTAGGTAAGTACGCTAGAAATTATCAGCATAACATGTGCTTTCATTTCACAGCACTCAATCAATTGCTGCTGCAGGATAAACATCCTCTGGATAGTACAACTCAAATATGAAAAAACACAAAACATCCAGGATTATGAATGCTTTCACAACATTAGCACTGGATCTTCCTGAAATGGCTAGCAGGTCTGAATGATACAGCTGGATATGTTACATCCCAAGAAGTAAGGAGGAAATGAGGACAGTATGGAAACTCCTGGTGAGCATTGGGTAAACTTCACAAAAAAACATAAATAATGAGGACAGGGCCATTATAAAGGGGACCAAGATCATATGGTAAGTCAGGTTTACTTAAGTTAAAGGCTTTTTAGAAACAGTCACACACTAAAATAAACATTCAAGAACAAGGAGAATAGTGCAGAGACCACCCCTTCAGAATGGGACCTGTAATCTGAATTACACCACCACAAAAAGAAATCAAGACTATGGCACAGCAGGTTGTAGTTATGTTAACCTACCTGTGCTAGTTTAGCACGGCTAACACCCGCAACAGACACACAGTAAATGTCTAAGATCATTATAAAAACTCGGGTGGCTTACAAGGTTTCATATTTATTTTCTTGAAAAATAAACCCACATGTATATATATGTGTTCATACACACACGCTTCTAATTACTTTCATGTTTCTTTGTAAATTGCTTAGCCCTAGCCCTTGCACATCTCACTACAAAGAGAAATATTGAATCTTGGTTTCTTTACAGAAGGAAATTGTGTCTTTTTCCAAAAGCAGTTTCTTCTAGATAAGGAGTGCAAAACTAGGCTCTGTTTTACAGCAGGGCAGAATTTGGAGTGATATTCCTCTTAGGGCTCCTTTCTTTTCAGACCTTATTTAGGCCTCTTTTCTTTTCCTACAGTGTTTCTCTAGTGCCAAATTGTACAAGCTGTCACCGAATTAAAAAAAAATATATAAAAAACACACAGTCATCATTTCTGAACTTCTCAAGGGCAACTGGAAGTGTGAATGTGACTGCCTTTACAGCTGCTCTTTGGTAGGTGTTTCCTTCATCTTTTTGCAACTTTTATGCTGAGCTAGGATATGAGATACCTTTCCAAATTTAATGGTTTACTTCACAAAATTTTTAATTTTTACAGAGATATCATCAACTCTGTTACAAATACATTGCAAGGGAACTTCCATGTGACAAAACAGCTGCACTGACCATTTTAAGCACCTCTGCTTAAGATGCATTCTCATTAGCATTTTGCAGCTGACCTACATAAAAGAATTGTTTTACTTGGAAATGCCCTTGTCAGTTTATCTTTGCATTAGGTATGATCCATGCAGTTTTAGAAGAAGTTCCTTTTTCTTTGTTAGAACTGACTACCCCAAAAGCTTTAGACCACTTTAAAAACAAAGAAAAAATGAAATCTGTAATACAAACTTGACTGAGGTATCATACATACTTGATTTATTTCTGTTGCAACTGTAATAAAGATTTCCTATTGAACTGGTAAACTGAAAAACAAAGGTATGAAAGGAAAATATTCATATAAAATTTCAGCATGATTCACAAGGAAAAGATTTGTTTTCACTGTAGCAAATGGAAGGATTTCAGGTAGCTGTGTTTTCATACATTAAGAAAGGAATAATTTTACCCATAAATGGCTAAGTGGGCATTGCTAGATATGTTATCAGCTGCATTTACTCATTCCCTGTATCATGTTCAACTCTAGGAATCACCATTTTCAAATGACCTTTTCTATGGAAAGCTCCACGAGACATTAGCTGTTCTCAGCTATTTTATGTTCTGCAAGTTTTGTAGTGACTCAGGAACTGGGAGATGGCCGAGATTAGAAAAATGGGCATGTTACAATGGTACAAAGAGAGCAAGAATGGCTTGAAGACACTTACTCTGAAGACCTCAAATGCAACATCATGCTGCAATGACAACCAAAATCAATAAAAGCTGACTCAATCTTTCCATGTGCAAAATAGTCTGACTCTCATGATACAGTGCATCAGCCAGATTCTTCCTAGTTCTCCCTGGATTTTCACAGAACACAGATCTGGCAGCACAGGCCATTCAGGGAAGTTACATCTTTCAACTGCCTGCACTGTGTATATAAAAGTCATATCTGTATTAATGTAACATCCCATAACCAAACAAACATAGGCATCTCTCTGTGTATATAATTTCAACAAAACCTCTTGATGAAAGCACAGGCCTCCACTCTTCACTTCTTAGGACACTACAAGGCAGACTGCAAGAACCTCGTGCAAGCAAAGCCAGCACAAGGTTCAGCCCTGTCTGCACTGAAAGCTGAAGGGAATTTCTTGCCCAGCAAAGGCGTGCCCCAGGCTGCCAGCACACCTGGAGGCAGGCGTCAGGTTCAGCAGCAAAGCTGTCTGCAGTACCAGAGAATGATCGCAGGGATTCTCAGGTGTCTCCCTTCAATGTCCTATACACAATAATCAGATCTTACAGATTAGAACAATGCAGCTATTTCATTCAGGTGTTTATATTACAATTTATACGAGGACGTGGGCATTGAATTTGTATGCATGTCCACTGCTACAACTAAACTGAAATCAAAACAAAACCAAGGCCAAATAATACCTTACTGCATATCTAAAGGTCAGTGCCCTCAGCAGCCATCAAGAAGGCATGGAAATACAGAAAGGGTTGCCAAATAGTTGAATGAAAACTTTGGATTCCGATTTGTTTGACTAAAGTCAAAACTCAATTTGGAACAAAATGTAAATGTTCAGCTTCATGTACAAAAGTTGGAGCCCTCACATCTCACAAGAGACCTAAGCCCATATGTACTGAATCACTTATGGATCTTGATTAGGCTTTAAGCATGCATCTGAAGAAACATTTTAAAACTCGCTGTGTGATATTTTGAGATGCACAAAGCACAGAGCAAATGACCTAAGACCAGTTATAGGGTGTAATTTTCAAGAAGCAGAACAACAGATAACAGCCTTCACATACACGAGATCCTAAAAATGTTTTTGGGGGGGCATTAAATAACAGACTGAACTTAGTACTGAGTTCTGATCCAGAGATCTATTTATTATATTTTTAAGTATTATAAACCATCTGAAATCACATAGTTATTTTGCAGAGGCTGACTTCTCCACGGCTACACTGCAGCTTCAATTTTAAAAATTAAAAAACTCCTCAACCATTTATCTCAGCCTCTTTTATAGAAAGACACTGAAAGACCTCAAGGCAGACAACATGCATAAAAATTATTTTCAAGACAGTAAAGCATCACTCTGACTGAATATATTTATCTTCAGTCTGAAGCCACATTTCGTAATTTTTGAGGGGGAAAATTATGTGCAAGAATCCTTATTCCAGGCCTTCGAGCTTCGCCACCCTTTCGTTTGCCGCTACAATACTGTACATGCATTCACATTACAGGGCTGCAGAAACTACATGTCTATGTCAACAGATGTGTTTCTTGGAAGACAGCTACAGAAATCAAGTTTATTCAAATGTTTGCCAGCTACCATATGCTGCAATACTACTTTAAATGCAACATAAGGCTTTGGGAACATACTTTTACTGCTATCTACACTTTGTTATTTACTTTCCATTTAGACTAAATACCAGAGACGGGGCACACTAAGGGGTGCAGTGTCCTCTTTGTGAAAACATTCTACCCGTTGTAGTATTTAGACAGAAAAAACTACACACAGTGCTATACTACTCTCGACCATTTTCAGTGGCTGCACTTTCATAGAAAGGCTCTGGGAAAGATATTTTTACATATGGCATTAATTCTGGGAACTTTTAATAAAGGCCAAATATAATTAAAAATTATGCAAAAATTCCTGCCATGAAAAGAGCAGTACAGAAAAGACTGTGTTTGAAGAAAAAGCAATCATTTGCTCATATTCTCAGTCCAGAAAAAGAAAACAAAAAACAAAACAAAACACACGTGGTACGTTTTCAATATTTGAACTACATCAGGCCAAATTCTGTTCCTATGCGAAGCAAGTGGCAAAACTCCAAAATGCAGCAGGATTGAGCCCCTGATGTTGTCACAAGCATTCAAAAAAACAAACAGGGCTGTAACACATTCTAAGCTTCCACTGTGTTCCTCTAAATGGATCCAGACAGAAAAAGAAAAGCACATTTCATTGCATTTTTGCAATACCGGGATAACGACAATGTACAATTTCATATTATATAGAATTCACCCTCTTGAAGTGTAATGATCCAAATGTTCCAAGAGAAACAGATTCAGAATGAAGAAAGCTTTTATACACAAGTTTGGAGGACACAGTTTTCCCAAATCTGATAGGGATGCCTGATCTCTCTGAGCTTCTAACACCACTTTTTCCTCTGGACTTTCATAAAGTGCGTGACACAGGGGTTGTTTTCACATGACCCAAACGTGGGCATCTCACATAGTCAGTTAAATCCACTAGGTTCTTTTACAGACAACAAAAAGAGCTGTTGATGTTCTGAATCATCCTCAAGGGAACATAAGCTAAGTCTCTGCTCTCAATCTCTTCAGCAACTCTAAAAGGAACTGCAGAATCTGAAACTCAAGTTATTTAGCATTAAAAGGCAAATGGTGTAAAGATGGCATCCAGTTTTTAACCAGTAGAGTAAGCTTGCATCCTCATTTTCTGTTACTTGTGATCTCTTTTCCTTAACAATATGACTAAATGATATGCTAAAAGTTGAGTGCACCTCTCAGATCTTAACTGACTCTGAAAGCTTGGGCCAAAATCCAGCAAGGTCCTTAAGCACTTACATAATTTTAGGTGTATTGACATCTCAGGTTTGAATTTAAATGCATATCAAAGTCCATCACTGGATCACAGCCAGAGAACTCGGCACCTTCCAGAAGGCATCTCTGAAGTTCAAGTTATGAAATATTTTCCTTCCTGGATTATGTATTTTAAATGTGTCTTAAATTGCTGTAGGAAGCATTTCCAAGTCCGCTACACTTTAACTGTTTAGCTTAAGTCAAGTTCACCGTTTTGATTAACATTATCCCATCGAAAAGCCAACTCTGTTGTCCTTGTGATACACCTGCAGGAGGCCTCCCCCGCTCTGGAAAAGTGCCAAACACCATACACAAAAGCTTAGAAGCTAATGATCCATGTGTACCACCGCTGATCATGCCACAGTTACCAATCCAGCCCTGACTAACCCTATCTCACCAGTGATGTCGTACACGCTCCCAGAACATGAAGAGGCAGTTCACTGATAATAATGAATCTAAAAAATCCTTCTACTCCTTTTTATAGTGATTTATGCCATCGTTAACACTTCTAAGACACACAAAAAGCTATTTGTGTGCCTAAACTATCCAAGGCCTACTGCCACCCTCTCAAAGAATGATGAATAAATACACAAAAATACTCTGCCACAAGATAATGGAGTTTGCTGCACTGTAAAAGCAGCAGATCTTTTACCAGGTAAAGCCCTTTCACTGTGCATGCATTTGAAGCTGTTAACCTACACAGAAGTCTCGTAGATTTCATTAACAGTCACAAGGTCAGTATTTACTGAGATAATACCAATCAGGCTAATCTGTATTACCAATATGGACCAAATGTAGGGAAAAATTACTTAAAACAACTGACAAAACTACACAACTTGCCTGTGGGTGTAAGAAACTGTGTTACAACCACCTGCACATTTTAATTGTTTTCTGTATCAGATTTTCGGAATAATCGCCATGAATTTGGTTGCCTCAACATTGTTTTATTCAAGACAGTTCTAAGCTACGACATACGCAGCAAATGCTGGAATATTCTTTGGACTGTGATATATGTGCTACAAACACTCTAACTGTTACTATTAGTCGATGCTTGTAGAGAAAAGCACTGTGTGATACGCAGCAGTAAACTACTTACATCACTGCTAGCTTGGGGTGTGGCATAATCTACACATCAAATCACAGCCAAACAGATGGAGAATGTGCACGTCACAAAACCGTATCACTTCACATAACATTTATAGCCAGAAATGGTGTTTGCGAAACAACCTGCCTCTCCTGTTTCCCCCAGAAATGGCATAGTTCAAGAGACTATTTTTCTTGAGCAGTTTCCTCCCCATGCATAGAGATGTTTTCGTTTTGTTTTGTTCTTCCACCCCCCT